>JBBJLR010007257.1:0-13977 GCA_037577145.1 Brachypetersius gabonensis
CACACACACACACACACACACACACACACACACACACACACACACACACACACACACACACACACACATACACACAGCAGGAAAGGTGTCTCAAGTGCAGCAGGAGGTGTTTAGTCTACACAGCTGTGATCCTTTGTCTAAAAAACTACATAAATACAGTACAGGGACAGGGGACGGCTCACATTAGACTCTCGGTGTTGATATCTATGTACAAACATTTGGGTTTTTTTGCACCTCTTTAAACCTTGTTGAGTCAAGAAAGGAGAATGAGGAGGTCATTGGTGGCATATGAGGGCATGGGGGGCGTGTACGTGAGAGCAGAACATGGGGAGGGACATGGGGACATGGGGAGGTGTATTAGTGGGTATGGAGGGGTGTATGTGGGGGCATGGGGGTGTGGGTGACAGCAGGATCAGCAGGATGTCTACATGAGGACATGGGAGGTGTATGTGGGAGCATGGGGGTGTAATGAGAGAGCGGGGGGGGGGGGGTGGTCCATGGGGGCAAGGGGGTGTCTAGGGGGACATGGGGAGGTGTCTGATTGGGTATGGAGGGGTTATGTGGGGGTGGGATGTCACGCAAGTGTCATTTCCAGAAACAAAACAGATGGCAGTATTACCTTTAAATAAGTTTAAACCTGCTTGTTTACTGTATTTCTTCTGTAATTTCCTTCTGCACTGCAAATAAATCCACATGCTCATAAACTCAATCACTGCCGGTCTTTTTCCTTCAAGTGGAACATCTTTGATCTGATCATTAACTGTGCACGCAACTTTATTTACCAGTCTTTTATAGTCGGTGAATTGCTTTGGGGTGTCTGGTAGTCAATTTTCTGCTCCAGTGAAAGAGCTGTTGATATTAAGACTTCATTAACTCCAAAGGCTTTACTGACTAAATCATTAACTCTCTTGACTCCGCCTTCACTTCACAGCCCATGCCAATTACACACTTTCATTAAGAGATCAAACTCAAAGGGGGATTTTCACAACATTTCTTCATAATCCAATTAGAATGAGTTTCGAGTTGCACGGTGATGGCAACCAAGGGTCATGATGTCTACAATGTATTTTTTTTATTTACAGTGCAAAATGATTTGTAAGTCTCTAAGGGTCTTACAAGTAATAGTGTCTATGGGAGAATAGTGGAGAATCAGAAAAAATGACTACTTTTCCCTGTGTCTCTGCCATGAGTGGATTATAAATTAATTTGGGGACATTAACTATTGTATTCACAAACATTATGTGTTCCCTTTTCTGTGAGGGAGCTTTTGGAGGCACCAAAGTCTCCAAGCGTCTGGTTCTCATCACCACTGCTGTGACTCAGAAAGTCTCTGTAGAACAGAACATTTCTCATTACTCTTAATTACGTTGAGAAATTTAATTATATAGAAACTTAAAAAAAATGGTGGGATTCCCACTGTTTGTCAGAAAAATCAAACCAAACTTTCTCTACTGTAATGTTGGATTGAGTCTGAATACTGAATATCCACCACTAGAGTCTAACTGAGTAAAACACAATAAGAGGGTTTTTCATAAAATAGAAGTGTCCATATAGTCCATAACCTGGAGACATTCTTCACACACACACACACACACACACACACACACACACACACACACACACACACACTAAACCTGGCCATTAACAGGTGAGGGTTGAACCTGGTGTGTTTGAGGAGGGAAATCACCAAACTGTGCTGGACACTGGCCCTCCAGGCACTAAATCTAGAACATTTACATTTCATTAGTCCTTCTCTGAGCTTGCCTGAGGGCAAATCTATAGCATTTATCACCTAATTTATACATTTCAACGTTGTTTTTGCCACAGAGGACTGCTGGTGTTCAACAAAACAAATGAAAACTAAAAATACATTCAACCCGAACATTCATCAGAACCAAAACATATTACTTTTAGAACCAACCAGGGTCTAGTTTCCTAAAAGAACCTTAGCATTAAGATAATCTAAAGCTGGCAGAGAGTGTTCAAAGTGATGCTCACCTTATCGTTTAGAAAACAGTGTGAGAAACTCATTCCAGAAAAGAACACATACCATGGCATTTTGTGTCATAATATTACATGTAGTTGTTGGACATTAACGGGTTATGAAGTAGAATTCTGTGCTCTTATAGAACTGCATGTATAAATTATATACAGGCCTTTAAACTTGGATGAAAAAAAACAGGACTACATTAGGAAATATTAATCTTACCACAGTGTGATAAATTACCCCCAGGACAGGAATTTGGACTCTCTGTCCTATATGGGCATTACTATTTTATGAAAAAACTTATATTTGGCATTTTCCTTCTTTGGATTAGAACTAAAACTTCTTGTGTGTTTGCCTTTTAGATTCAGACAATAGTGGTGGGTATTACATTTTCAGACTCGTTTTCATTCCGTGGATTAGATATTCTTAAATTCATATTGTGTTTCTGATGTTTATACTCCGTGCCAGGCACTAGTTTTGGATCTTTGGGATTCTGATTTTTTTTCTCTGGATCTTCAGTACTCAGAACTTGAATCGGTTCAATTTCCTTATTGAAATGAACCGGTTCAAAGGAATCGATTCATTCACGATCCGAACACCGCTACCACCTTTAGCATCGATTAAAAGTGCGGCGAGTGAGAAAGCCCAGCTCTCACACATGAACCTTAGGTTTAGTCTACATAAAAAATATTACGTTATAAGGTGTTAATTCACATGTACTAAAAGGAAAAGTCTCCGTATGAGAGATTAAAATCAGTACGTCGTTAGGTAAATCAGTTTAATCTGAAAGAGACGGGAGGATGGCTACATCAACTGACATAAAGTGAAACTTTATGTCAAAAAAGGTTTTTTTCCCCATATAACAAGGACTAACCGTTTTTGACAGTCCATCCAGAGAAGCTCTCCAAATCTTTAGCCCTCTAATCCACACGGTGGGTTAAAATCCTGAAGGATCTGGACGGAGTGTCCTGTTTTGTCTCTCAGACGAATGAATGAATGGAGCGTTTTCTTTAAAAAGTCTAGCCTGTTTAGTTAAACTAGTATCTCGATCTAAACCGTATATATTCCTGCAGCCAATATGAGAAGATACTGAGGTCCAGGACAGCCTGAGTCGACTGGCAGGAGTTTAGCAGAAGGACTTGAGTCTTAAAAGGCAGGCGCAGTCCTGCCCCTCCCTCATCCCCCTTTCCCTTTTGTCTACCCCTCTCTTTGGGATAGGATCAAATGGACAAATACCTGAAGCTGAACAGTTAAAGGGCAATTTTGCACAATTTCCTGCACAATTAAATCATTAAGATTTTTTTTCATGTAAAATGTGAAATTCTAGAGAAACTTATCGCATCAGACATGCTTCCTCGGGTCATGTCCAGAGTGTTTAGAAAATAGCCCTAGAAAGTTTATTTAAACAAAACACACTAAATAGTAACACATAGTTTTGATATAAAGTTTGGCCGAATTTGTTTTTCCATTCATGAAAAACCACCTGCAGAATAGTACACAAAGAGAACTTTTTTGTTAGGTTTACCACTATATGACCAGTAGCCACATTACATTTAAAATACATATGTAGGTGCTCGGATTGTTTTGTCCAGTAAATAAAATGGTTTTTGCATTACAGACATTTTTACCCTTTAATCCTAGAAGTGATGTACACAAGCGTATTGGGACACACAGTATTAGGTCCAACTTTGTGGGAAGACCCTTTTTTATTCCAGCATGACTGTGTCCCAGTGCACACAGCAAGGTCCATAAAGACATGGCTGGATGAGTTCAGTGTGGAAGAACTTGACTGACCTGCTTAGAGTCCTGACCTCAACCAGCACCTTTGGAATGGAGATTGTGAGCCAGGTCTTCTTGTCCAACATCTGTGTCTGACCTCATAACTTCTCTACAAAATGAATTGACACAAATTCCCACAGAAACTCCAAAACCTTATGGAAAGCTCCCAAGAAGTGGAAGCTGTTCTAGCTGCAAATGGGGACCAACTCCATACTAAAGTAGCTTATGTGTATTTGAATGCAGTGTCGTTAAAGTCCCTGTTGGTGTAATAGTCAGGTGTCCCAATACTTTTGTGCATATACTGTATATATCACTATCACCCTCTCACTTTTACCAATGATACCCATATTTTCAGATTCCTTACAAATATTTTGATCAAGTCAAGGGTCGAATTCTATACTACACACATGGGTTTGACACGTAAATAAAGTAAAAAAAAAGCCAAGATATTGCAACCCCTCAAAGATCTCAAAGTGTAGTCAGTTGAATGTAGGTGTGCACTACATTAGCCACGCCCCTTCTCCACCCACTTTAAATCAGGGGCAGTTTCAAATATTGACCAAATATTGGTTTGCTATACTGAATCTGTGCCACCTTTCACTGAGTTAAAAAGTAGATCCACATAACACATGACAACAAATTAGGCCAAACCTACAACTTATCCGGAAACATTTGTACGGCTGGCCGTTAAATTCTCCTTTTGATATCCTTGGTGGAAATCAATGAACAGAACTGTTTTCAGCAGATTAGAGATCTGTTTCTCAATCTCTAAAATTGTGTACTGCAGCTGTACTTTGTGCTATCAAAGGCAAATGCGCAGAGAGAGAGAGAGAGCATGGTTGTTTTCCTCCGACTCGTTCACCTTATCGCGCTAAACCAAAAGCCTGAGTCAGTGGAAACATCTCCTGCTCTTACCTCATGGCAGCTTGACTATCACTGAAAAAATAGTCAGCTTAGAAAAAAATCACTGGAAAAAAAAGAACAGGAAGACCTCAAACCTCAAACTGAAGCTGATGGGATATTAAGTTTTGTAACGAAAGCACTTGGAAATGGAGGTAGAGGAAAAACCTCTTATTCTGTTAATCTAAAGGTTTCTCCTCAGGCCTTTGGTTTTGGGGGTTTTGAAACAATGGAGCAACTTTGTTGACATTAAATGAGCCATTTCAAATTCAGATGACTATTCACATGGGCTAAAAACAAACACAGTATCAACTGGAGCATACGATTCAGACACAGGCATCGAGAGATGCGGGGAAAAAAAAACATCAGCACCAAAATAAAAGTCCTAATATACAGAAAGCAATAGTATAGGACATATTGTAAGTACTGAAACCCATACTATGTTTCTGACCTAGCTTAAATAGATGTAAACAGAATTTACCAGGATTTCTTAGCCTGATTAACTAAACCCAAAGCCTGTCCAATAGGAGTAGTGGTAGGGACGCTTCCATATAAACTTTAAAACTTTTTGGTCCTCGTTTTCAGTTCCCTGTACCTGAGCAGTTACCTGTTTTTTGATTCAAGCATAACAAAGTACATCTAACTGAAGACCTGAACCTGTGAAGAAACAGGAGCAGATGATTCCAGATGATCAGGCGGTGATCAGTGTACTGGTGGTGCTGAATGCGGAGTGGTTGGAACTCCTTTATCTAAGCTCCTTGTATCTTTAGGCACTTTGCAGCCTGTCACAGTGAAACACTGGTTCCCTTTGGCGAGTGAAGGATAATCTAAACACAACCACAACAAAACGAAATACATGGCAGCAGAGAAGACACACATCACATGTGTAGAGATAATTCAATCTATACCACACAAACAGCACGGTGACCTGCGCAATCTGCAAGTCGGTATTAAAGTACAGTAACAGTACCAGTGTTCTGCACGGCCATCTAAAACAGTATCAGCTAGCTAACATGGCTAATGCTAGCACTAGAGTCGTCCAGTCCAGAGAAGTGGAGTAGCTTTACAGAAAACCCTCTGACTGATAAGAAAAAAACAGCAGATCACAAATCTTACAGAGAACTTTAATAAAAATTGCTCATCGTTGAACACCCACGTTCCTCTGCTGCGTCTGTGTGATGATGTCATCAAACGACTTGTCGACTCGACTTCGACTTTACTGACGGTTAAGTCGATCTGAAAAAATCGGCAGTCGTTAATGTCCTAATATATATACATATATACACACACACACTCAATGGGGGTTTCCATTGGACGGTGCCTACTTTTGTCTTAACTGATTCAGCTTTACTGGGAAATCCTGCTTTGTTAATTAGCCCCCCGTAACACTGCTGGCAGAGCCACAGCACCAGACTGGATTTGTTTGAAATGTCGAGGGCCTGGGGGGAGGGCTTAGCCTGAAGATTGTTTCCATTTCACGTTCTGTTTGCACACTTTTGCCCCAGCACGTGGTATTCCAGTACCCTGAAGATGGGCGATGCGGTTTTGAGGTTAACCTCCTTCATCCTCTTGCTCTTTCCATCTCTTACAGTCACCTCCCCCTTTTGCATTAGTTTCTTTGAATCATCCCCTTTAATCTCATAAACTTCAGCTTCTTGCTCTGTCGGCATCAGAGAACTAAGCTCTAAGCCACAGTAAACCAAAAGTATTGCCTATACACAGACCCTCCCCCCATACACACACACACACACACACACATACACACACACACAAACACACACACACACACAATGTTGTTTGCAGTTCACAACTAGAGAGTGCAAAACCAAACAACAGTGGCAAATATTTAGCAGAAGCACTTCACACCGCACATTGAGTAAGAGGCCAAAGACAGTGATGATTAAGTAGAGAAACTGGAGAAAAGCTCAGTGTGAGAAAGTGGAATGGAATGGGCAATAATAGTGAGGCGTCCTGCTCTACGCTGGTGCCTGTGGAACCTCTGAGTCACAGCATTACAGAGAGACAACATGGCCAGCCTCTCCAAAACCACTCCAATTAAGCTTGCTGTGACGTCCAAAGCCAGCCAGGCAGCAAGATACATCAGTCACTTTTCCAAAATACAGCATGATTCGCTGCCAGAGTCATAAGCTCTTCCCCCTTTTACACCCCCTATGTCATTATAGAAGTATCAGTTAGTCAATTACTCGATAAAAGTTTAGTTATTGAGTTACAGACTAACTGATAGTAGTTTATTGAAAATCAGCGATATAGCCTCCAAACACACAACATTTTTGATTCAAAAACAATATTAACACTGCACATTTTAACCACCAGAGGGTGACAGCAACGTTTATGTAAAGCTTGACCAGCAAGACGCTCCAACAACACTACTATGGCAGTACTTTTTTTTTTTTTAAATATTAGGTTAAGCTGTTCAGTGCATGTCGTAAACAGGGAAACAAATGCCACTGTGTGAACAGTGAGGCTACCTTGCGTCAGCTGGGTGAGTTTGGTGACAGGAACTCCATCAAGCGAACAAAGGTGTCCACAGGGGTCAAGAGTAATGACCCCGTTTCTGTTCTCAATGAGGCAGTGCTCTGCTTCAATGCCAGGGCCTTCGATGGTGATGTCTTGAGGGAGGGGGGCGTCATCACGGCCAATGCGTGTTATTCCTACAATACAAGAAAACCAGATGAGAAATTCTACCTGTGGATTGAACTGAACTGTGAGTATATTTAAAATCCTACCTTTCTAAGAAAGGCACACTGCAGGCTATCACTAGTTTATAAGTTGCTGGTTTTTCCAGCTTTTAAATCATCTTATCTATGGAATCTACACATGTTGTGCCTGGTAGCTGACAGTGATGCGAATGAAACCCATCTAGCTGTGTGGTTTTTCCTCTGCCGTCTTGGCATTGCTGCCTGAAGGCTTTTTAAATTGAATTTTGATGAAAATACTGGCTTCGTACGGGATTTCCAGAGGGATGAAAGACGTCCTCCACGGTTTAATAGCGAGGCAGAAATATGGCGGCCTTTAGACAAATACTGGCAGCGAGACTGGCGGCTGCATTCGGCCTGTGTGCAAATGGTGCTGTGCATGAGAAACTGTTCAACATTTCCACTCTGGCCTGGCCATTACAGTCTCTCTCGCTGCAGATGTGGCACAAATCTACCTACAATCCTCCCTTCTGAACTTACTACATGGAGAAGATCACATTCTGGTGAAGTGAAGAATGGTCGGTAATATAATACACTTTAAATTATTAAATAAAGTTACGGATTTAACAAGTTTCTGTCTGAGCACAACCAAAAATCCTTACAGACCTATAAATCTGTCCAATCTGTGGCCATCTTGGCCAAGTCCCAGCCAGCTACTTCCAGTCAATACCAGGTCCTGGATTCATAAAGCTTCTCAGAGTTGGAGTGTTAGGACCTGCTCCTGTCAGGTTCAGCATCAACGAGAATAATTTAATCCTAAATCAGCACTCCAACTAGATGAGGGTTTATGAATAGGGGTCCAGACTCCTGTCTACTTAAATCAAGAGAGATAATGAAATCGGCTTGCTAAGCTAACAATAGCTAAGCTAACGAAGAAAACATATTCCCTGTTTGCACTGTAAATACCCTGTATTTATTTATATACTGCACATGTTTTCTAATCGTGTTGCTGTTTAATTATTTCTTGCTCTCTACCTCAATTTTTGCCTTCCTTTGCATTTATCAACTGCTATAACACAGTATGTCATAATACTGTATTCACTCACACGCACTGTTACTGCTGCTGTCGACAGTTGGATTGCCCTGCTCTCTCTTTAGTCCCGTCCTGTCCATACATTTGTTGTCTTGTGTTGTTTCTGTCTATGTTGCACTATAGTCCTAGACCTAGAGGAACGTATCACTGCACTGTGGACTGTGTATATGGTTGTAATGACAATAAACATCTGCTTGACTCAATTTGACTCATATATTTGAAATTATGACCTTTGGCTCATATAACAGAAAAAATGTCTTTTCAAGTTGTTTTGGCTAGTTCATATCTCCATTGGTTCCACCTTCACAAATAAAAGGATTAGCTCTTTTTATTGAAGAGCGAGTCGTCCTGAAACACAAACCGCCATGCGTTATGAGCTATGCCGTTAATAGTTTAACCAGCGAACTCTATCTTCTTTCGATACTGTCTCTGGGCATGACAGAGTATCAGAAATCCAGGGTTTTATTTTTACTGTTTCCCACAGGGAGGAAACGGGGTCGACTCCTTGTCCTTTCTTTCTTCTGATAGGCTGTACACTTCATTTCCTTTCTCTGTCTGTGACCGCATTCCTGTGTCTCCCATGGCGAAGGTGATAACGAGGTCAGAGAGGTGGACAGAGAGGTGCTGTGTTTCCTAACTGCTTCTTAGCATTCCATCATCTCTAGATGACGTGCAAAGCTGTTTATAAGCCAGAGCATTAAAACTCCTGCATTTCGATCCTGTATCATTTGGTCGGCTTCAAATTGGGCTTCACGAGCAAACTACTCAACCTCTTATAGTGTTGTGGCTACTTACGTAACTTGCGATTTGATTTGATTGCTTTACTCTCATAGCCTGCGAGCAGTCGGTTGTGTAAAGTAGATGAATCTTGGGGGTGAGTTGATGTGATTGAAAGACAGACAGAGAATGCACCTGGCATGCGGATGCGGTAACAACAGGGAAAAGACCTGGCAACCACTTGAAATTAAATCCGGGAGAAGCCTCCTCATCTTCTATTTAAGACAAAGTCGAAATGAACTCCACCCTTTTTTGCGCTATGGGAACATCGGCATCAGAAAGGTGACCCCCCCCTTCCCCCTTCACCCTCCTTCCTCTTAGATAACCTCAGTGCTGCATTCATCCTATGCAGCCCTTAGGCCTCAAGTCAGCACTAACAATAGAAGTCACATGCATCCTCTGGCCCACTGAGACAATCATTTTCAGCAGACAGAGCAACAAAGAGCCCAAAACTACCCTTCATGCGGTCCAAAACTGCTTGATCCTAGTGTGTGTGTGTGTGTGTGTGTGTGTGAGAGAGAAAAAGATTTACCCTCCTTCAGAGGTAGTACAGTGATGGCCACACTGAGCCTACCGCTGCCTAGACTGACCAGGTGAGGACTGGCTGTCTGTACCTTCAGTCCTTTCCCTGTGTCGATCAGGTCCAAGGGTGGGCTCTGCACAGACAACACCATTCAAAAATCATTCTAAAATCATGCAATGCTTCCCTTATCTCAAATGTAGTCAAGCAGCCAAGACATATTTGGTGGATTTATTGTAGTTCTGCACTGGAGCGACAATGCTGATGCAGATACCAAGTGATGGAATCCACTAGTCATAAACTAAATAGCCTTAAACACTTCCCTTAGATGTTAGGCAGTCTCAAACAGTTGTACCTCTGTTGTTTCGGGAACTATATGACCTTGTTTTGTACATAAAAACAGCACAAAGTCTAATTGAGATAAACGAACACCTTGACGCAGTTTCAGGGAGGAATGTACTGATTAAATGCACAGTTTGCACAATGCTACCTTTCAGTATTTCTTAGCTCCTGTGCAAAGCTAAAGAAGAAAACACCCAACACCAAATATTTATTCGCTGTTTTGAACATGTGGTTTTAAGAGAATTTGTGTATATTTCATTTTCTACAAAATATCCCACCTTCATTTCCACCCATTTACATCACCTACAGTTCCAGAAGTGTCTGAATAAAAGTATTAGGAGCTCATCACTCACCTTAGGAGAATCAAAGTTCTGGTCAGATTCTGGTTGCAATATGCTCTCTGAACAGTCTGTCTCAGTGTCCTGGAGAACAAAGGGAAAACTTTGTTCATATTCATGCAAACACATATTACAACCAGACCGTGCTCCGGCTGCAGGCCATCCGCAGAAGGGATGTCTGCAGCTGGATGGTTGAATGGCTGCAGATTGGAGCTGTAGTTTTGTCACAGATATCGCAGCAATGACTCCCCCAGGAGGACTCTATCAGTCTGCGATTGCACCGTGTGAAACCAGATAAGGGGTTAAGTTTCATTGCACCATAATATGAGCACCTCCATTCTGACAATAGCCCTGCACCCACACAAAACAGATATAAACACACTTAGTCACTCTCAGATGTTCTGTAATATGCAGAGGAATGCATGTGTTCT
This sequence comes from Brachypetersius gabonensis, assembly GCA_037577145.1. Classification (NCBI taxonomy): domain Eukaryota; kingdom Metazoa; phylum Chordata; class Actinopteri; order Characiformes; family Alestidae; genus Brachypetersius; species Brachypetersius gabonensis. The sequence goes on from JBBJLR010007257.1 coordinate 10,825, forward strand.
AAAGGGGAAAAAAAGTAAATGGCTTCAGAACAGAGGGTGGGAGGAACCGGCAGGAATGTTCCGAGCCTACAATTTCCCACGAGTCACTAGGAGTGTTTGGCACATGGAGGAACGGGCAGCCCATGCTTTGGTCCTGTCCGTTACCATCGATTCAGCTAGAGCGGCCCCACCCACATGCCCAAATGTTCCACAGCTGTGGCTTGACAGCCTGCCACCTCCCCTGTTTGGCACAACAGAGGCAGGGCACAGCTGGCTTTAAGGTATGTACATGTAGCCCTACTGACATAATAAGTTCCTACTGCTCCCCGGCTCTAGAACTCCACCTGACCTCAGAAACATCAATTCATTATAACACTTTAAATCCACACTCAAAAGCCATCTGTTAAAGCATTCTCTCTCTGATTCTTCAGCAGTGTCTAAATGGTGTCCATTTTTTTTGTCTGTAATTATTGTTTTTACTGTTTGTTGCCCTTGGTTTATTGTATGGTGTCCTTGTGTGCCAAAAAGGCACCTTTAAATATTATTATTAAGTATTATTATTATTATTAGTAATAGTATTATTATTGTTATGATTATTATTACTATTATTATTGTTATTATTTTTATTATTATTGTTATTATTATTATTATTATTATTATAAACTAGTTTAGAAGGCCCATATTCTATACCATTTTATTTTAGAATCAGAATCAGAAAACTTTATTGATTCCAGAGGGAAAGGCTCTTTAATCCCTACTCTAGAACTGTCAATTTTCAATGTTTGCCACAGCGTCTTTTGTGACCATAAAATATGTAAATGACCTCCGCTCTGATTGGCTACTCCCTTCATAGATGAAAAAAAACACATGTTCAAAAAGCATGAACAGGAAACAAACCCTCAGGAAAAATTGAACCCCTTTAATGCAGCTTTGGTGTTTGTTACTTCACAACTATAGTGACTTCAAAACAAGTTGTTTTGGGAGCATCGTTTCCATGGACAGACTGGGCTATACGAACTGATGAGTGAATGGTATTTTTAAAGCATATCTACATAATTCATCAAAGTTTGGTTTTTCATGATCTGGAAAAATTGCAAAGTGTTTTGTAGAATGATGTTCTATAATTATAAGTCTGGTGTCGCAGGAACAGAGTGTAGACTGACAATAACAATAAAGCCACATTTAAAATGAATTAAGCATTAGTGTATGAATGTGTGTGTGTGTGTGTGTGTTTTGGGATGGCAGCAGGCCTCCACTCTTTCCACATTCCTAAGATCCCTTGCCGAAGTCAACCAACCAGACGAAGTGCCAGTCAGCCATACCAGGTGTGCCACAGACCTGAGGAGACTAGACTGGTGCCTCAGGTTAACTCCCTATAACTGCAGTCGCCTCCAGCTCGGACAGGGAGGAAGGCAGGGTCGTAGTCGGCTCTCAGCGCTCCCGTTTCCTCATATTGAGAACTCACTTCCCCTGTGAGGTCACTGCTGTTCACACATTTGAGTCTCCGCTCACACGGTGGACTCCAGCTCAGACTCACTTCTTATTGCACTAATGTACTTCACCTTATCGCGCCAAACACAACAGACGTATCGGATTTCACCTCGTAAAGTAGTACTGCAGCAGTGCTTTTTAGCTTGAGGGAAGAGACTGGGGAAAACAGAGGCACGCTCTTTCTGCAAATGACTCACTCAGACATGTCAAACTTTGCTGATGATATTTGGGGGGAGTACAGGATTAATAATTTTCTGCAGACAGTAAGTTAACATCTTGATACAACCAACTTGCTTTAATAACAGAAAATATAGCACATCAGTATAAACTGCCTTTACCATGTGCAACACTATTGTTATTCTATCTATAAATTGCTTCTTATTCTCTTATTATTATTAGTCCACTTTAAAGTGGATCAGCAGTCGTGGTTTCAGACCAACGTAGATTTTTTCTGGAGAACCGAACTAATAAGTGTTTGCTGAAACCCCTTGCACTAACGCGTTGTTTGCTTTTGTGACGTCCGGGCATTGTCTGCTACACCTCCTCGTTCTCGTGCTGGGTTGCTAAGTAACGTGCCCAAACATAAACAACCAGCATAAGGACAAGGAGGCATGGCAGAAGAGGCCTGGACAAGCTTTTTTCATGCAAATATATCATTTTTCATACATTGCAAACTTATTATGCATCTTGGGATGGTGAAATGCTGCTGTACTCAGAGGTGGGAGGTTTGAAAGTAGTCAACCGAAAGCTGCTATTTATTTCTCCTTGCTGCTGATTGTATGCTGCCCTTTGATGCAGCTGCAGTCCAGAATTTCCCCCGCGGGGCGTCTCGAGTGTTCTTGTGTTTTTTGTTTTGTTCTTCTTAAAGCCCTGTATTTTATTACTGTAAATGAAATGAATTTCTTACTGTATTTACCTGCTTATACCAAAAAAATGACAGCACATACCAAAGAAAATGCATATGCATTAATTACAGTGCAGTCTATACAGGGGTGACATCAGTATTAAAAATTAAAGTATCAGAAATTAAAGTGTTTTAAAGTGTTTTAGCATATTTGAGGGCATATTTAGGGTTTACACTATAAAAATAGGCATTTTAGGCATTTTTTACCACATCACAGTTTTTTACTATACGTGATATTTATTTTTCCTTCCACCTCATCCAGGACATCAACATCAACTCTGCAACGTTCAGTCTGATTGGAAAAAATGCGCACATACCTTGTTTTCCACTTGGCAGTCACCAAGTTACATAGCAGCAGCCTAGCAATCACCTGAAACACCCAGGTTAAGAAAAAATTTCTTATCTCTCTCTCTCTCTCTATATATATATATATATATATACACACACACACATACATACATATACATACATATATATATATATATTTATTTATTTATTTATTTATACATACAGTGAAGGAAATAAGTATTTGACCCCTCGTGGATTTTGTAAGTTTGTCCAATGACAAAGAAATTAAAAGTCTCAGAACAGTATCATTTCAATGGTAGGTTTATTTTAACAGTGACAGATAGCACATCAAACGGAAACTTGAAAAAATAACTTTAAATAAAAGATAGAAACTGATTTGCATTTCATTGAGGGGAATAAGTATTTGAACCCCTACCAACCATTAAGAGTTCTGGCTCCCACAGAGTGGTTAGACACTCCTACTCAATTAG
>JBBJLR010007265.1:0-12541 GCA_037577145.1 Brachypetersius gabonensis
ACACACACACACACACACACACACACACACACACACACACACACACACACACACACACACACAAACACAAACAAACAGGCGAAGGACTTGCATTCAACCCAACCTAGAAAGTGAAAATGCACGGCTGAGATGGTGCCTTGGGCTCTTTTTCTCTAAGGCTGATATCATGATCTTTGTTTATGAACATTTCGCAACTGAGTAGCAAATAGAGGTAGTAAACAATTTGTTCCACTTCCCTTCATTCTATGCTGGAAAATATAGCCTTAAGATATTTGAGTGTGTGTCAAATGTGTTCGCCACCTTGAATTAAAAGTACTGGCCTTGGAACCCTAACTTTTCCTCATAATCCTGTTTATTAGGATGTGATTAAGGAGTTATAGTTATTAGATTAGGACTCTTCGTGTGAGGCGTTTTGTTTGTTTGTTCAAAAAAGGCCAGGTGTGGTGGTGGTTTTGGATCTCATAACAAGGATTTTTGCCCCATTTAGAATCCAGCAGATGCTTGGGAAATTAATACCACATGCACAGTCTCCCTTATGCCAAACAAAGTGCAGCAAGAGTGCACATGCTCAGTCCCGAGTCTTGTGTTGCGGGTCGATTGTTTCCTTTGTATCCCATGGGTGCTTGATTTTCGGGGCAGGCCTAAAGGATGATAAATAGCATTTTCTCGTCTTGAGGACATGACTAACCTGACTTTTTTTGCCTTATTTCCTTATTGCAGGATTTCTGAGGAGACTGCTGCAGTACTCTGAACACATGGAGGCTGATTTTAGTGGATCTTCTGACCTGGGAGACACATCCGTTTTTGGATGGACGAAGTTGTGAGGTCTAGATAATCTCAAGATCCAGGGTTTCATCATCGCACCACTCTGCTGTATAGGAGAACATAAACTTCTGCAAAACCTTCCAAACAGAATAACAAGAAAAGAAAAGACTGAATAACAAGAAAAGAAAAGACTGAATAACAAGAAAAGACGAGATTTAATGCATTCCATAGGCTCGTGAGAATTACTGAAGGTAGTGTGATCTCTGAGGAGCAGCATGCGGAGAGCTAGCATGGTGTGGGCCTCTTTCCCGGCCTGTTCCCTTTTCCTCCTCGCTCTTCTCTTCCCCCTCGTCACATCAGCACAGAGAGCAGAGGACGACGTCACGCCGCGGCTATCCTTTGCATATGGTAAGCAAAAAAACTACACTCATATATGTATTTTAATGTCTGCACCATAATCCACTTCTGAGTTTGTTTGAGTGTAGGATTTATAAGTAGCAAGGCAATGAGTTTACTGTCACTAAAACACCTGGTGTTTCAACTGCCATATAGTTTGGCTGCTCAGATGAACCGATCTTAAGGTTACATTCATTAATTGGCCTTGCTGGAATAACTGATAATGTCCCAATAATATTGTGATCACGCTTGTTTATCACTATCAACAGAAACCACCTACCAAGCACCAGTATTGTCCTATAAAATGATTCAAAAATATGATGAGGATTCATTTATACTTGTACTTTGGTTCCAGATTAAAGAGAATGAAAAATTGTTAATGGTTCTCTTTCTGAACCTGAATGCTGTTTTCTCTTCTATCTGGGCTTGTTAGTACAGACAGCCACAATAATGCATGGCTGCTTATGGCTTATTGTGCTAGACAATGCTATCAAACAAGATAAATAAAACTGTGATTTGGGGTGCCCAGTAAAATGTGTGTAAAAAGACTGTTGTCATAATGGCTATGAAACCTTCTAAACTGGGAAGAATGTAAGAATTTGTCTTTTGCCTGTGCCAAAGCAGCAGTGCAGAAGAGAAGACAGTCTTTCTGTCTTTGGTCTGTTTAGATGTCTTTGGTCCACATTGCATTTAAACGAACCACATCGAATCAGGTAGAAGACTGACCTTCTCAGGGGTTCCTGGACCACTGGTTTGATCTGCACCACAATTTGCAATGTTCTGATGGACCGTACAATCCGTGCAGTTGCATCAGTTTGTTTCAGTCAAGCCAAACATGCCAAACCTGAGTCTGGGGAGCAGTGTGTGGGGACAGTGCCCTGCTCTAGAGTGCCGTCCCCACACACTGCTCCCTGCGCTTTGCTTGGTGAGTGGGTAAAATGCAGAGAACAATTTCACACTGTGTGCTGTGCTGTGTCCATGTGTGACAAATGGACACTTTACACAAATATCTTTCAACCTATCTAGACAGTGGACATCTGGTGGGACAGGCAGATAGGTAGACCCGCTTATGGTACCCGAGACCTTTTCCACAGTCATTACAAATTCCATACTTTCTACAAATCAGTCATGTTTACTTAGTTTCAGTGTCCCCCTTGCTGACCCGAATGCATAGATGATCCATTTGCTGAAAAGACAGTAAAAGCTCTGGCTCCCAGCTCCTGCGGCTGTTGTTGGGCTATAAATAAAGTCTGGTGTGGGCCTGACCTCTCTCAGCCCAGCTACTGGTATCTTTGTGAGGGGTGTACTGAGTGCTCATCCATCCTCTGTCTTCTCAGATAGACAGTGAAACCAGTGGAGAGCCTGTTCCTAGTCCCCCTAGTTTGTGAAGTAAAGTGGCCACTAATAGTAATGTGTGAACACAACACAGCACACAGTGTGAAATTCTTTATGTGCATTTAACCCATTCACCAAGTGAAGCAATGGGCTGCCACCAATGGAGGCACCCAAGGGAGCAGTGTGTGGGAACAGTCCCTTTCTCCAGGGTACTTCAGTGATGACACTAGCAGTCCAAGGAATTGAACCCAAGACCTTCTGACCAGCTGCCTGAAGAATCTTCTGCTGCAGATGTGTATTAGTTCATTTTTTCTAACCACACACGATCTTTTTCAGAGGTTTGGAAAACTTTCGATCTTTGGGGTGAAGTGAAGAGTCATGCTGAGGTTGCCAAAGTATTCCACAATTGCGTACAGTCTGTAGGCCACCGCCCCATTCACGTATTCAGATCCATTCATGAGCCCTGTGTTACACCACTTCCAGGCCACAGTCACAGTAAAGCCTGCATAATTCCTCACTATTGATAGATGATTCTTAAGGGTGCGTTCGTTCAGGTCCTGGCTGGTCGGAGTCGATTGTTAGTGGAGCTAGCGTATTGTAACCAGAGTCATTTAGAACAATGTGAGTTGGTACTTGTAAACACTAGCACCTATAGCAACTTTTGTCCACACCATGTTAGGAGCGTGTTAATGGCTTTTTTATCAAGAAAGCAGAGTAAATGGCTTTTGTGGGTGAGGCTTCTTATGTTCTTTGTGGTCTTTGTTTGTGACTGAATTAGATCTTCAGAGCTAGTTTTGGGTACACAGACTAAGGCTAGGCCTGAGCTAAAAAGAATATCTAAATGGCAAATACTAGCATTAGATGCTACTTTGCTAGAGGAACTGCCCCACATATAATTTTCATAGTTGTATATATGTAACTCCTTACTGGATTACAAAAGTGATGGCAAAAGTACCCTGGAATGAAATTAATCTTACAAAGGAAACTGTTAAGAACAGTTTTAGTCTGTAAATCTGAGATTGACGCAGTTTTACATGATTTGCTGAATCACCTGTTGACTGTGCATCATCAGTTGGGTAATAACGTGTAGATTGTGCTGTCAAAATATCAGTATCCACCCCACTTCTTCCACCACTGTTCCCAATCATGGATTAAATGGGTCAGAGAGAGCAGAAATCAGGCCTGTCCGTGCAAGTCTCCCGTCTGTTTGAGGAGCTGTGGAGGTAATCTCTCACCGCTCTTTCCACACAAAGAACAGGCCGTACAGCACTGATGGAGCATTTCACAACAACATGCGTGATAAATCTGTTCTCGGCTCTGTCTTCTCTGTCACTTCTAGTCTCTTCTAGTGTCTTACTCTTTTTATCTAAGACTAAAAGAAGGAAGAGACCTGCCCCTGTCCTCCGGAGTTGCGCATTGCAACGCACAAGAAGTGCTTTTCAATTGACTTTTTCCTTTGTCTCTGTGTAGGCACAAGGAATCCTCCTCATTCATTGCTTTTTTTGTCACTAAGGTGTTTGGGTGTTTACTTGAATTGTTGGAATTGTGTAGAGTCTAGCCTGACCTTTGTGAGGACATGAATGTGGAAATGCACATGTATCAGTATTCCAAGTTATGCAGATAAGGGAACCCAAAGAGATCATATAGACAATGATGAACATGTAGGCCTTTGTCAAGTTCAAGAACAGCCACAACAAGAACGTCAGCCTTGCACAAAGGCTTGCCTACAACTGTTGTGGTTTTAAAGGCATCACTATAATGGGTGGTTTCCTGTGTTACATAATAGGCTTTGGTTACTCTCTAGTGTTTTGTGGCTGAAGTACTCAAGTTTAGGAAACTTCTCAGGTCATACTGACTCCACTGAGCAAAAGAAGGACCCTGGATCTGGGACAGTGATGTCAAACAGTCCTGTGAGGAGTTTTCCCAGGGGCTCTCGCAACAGGAGTCTCTGTTTATTTATGTGTGTGGTGAATGGTCCTGGAGTGGCCCTGATATACTCCAGAAGAACAAACACTCAAAAAGGCTTCGACGAGGCCAGTGCCAGCGGCTCTGCGATAAAAGATCACCATTAGTGACATTTCTCTGCCCTCTCTATGGTCTCAGTGACATGTTCTGTCTACTCTTCTGCTCTTTCACACACCGAGACCTGTCTGATACGTCATTTAGTTAATAAAATTACATTTTGATAATAAAAGACAATATAACCTTTCACTGTTAAAGGAGCACTGTGCAAAATGAACATTTAACCATCACTACATCCAGCTTCCTTACAACAGCAGAACTGCTGTGGTCTCAAGTGATATTTTCTGGTTTACAGTCTGGGAAAACCTCCCTCTGATGATGGAACCTTGAACAATGAAACTGCTTTGAGGTGGATTTTTAGGAAGGAGCTTGTAGAAAAGCCATGTTTTTTTTCATTACCTGGTGAATAGTAAAGAGAACAATAAAGTGAAAGCTACAGTTAACAAAGCAGCCATGATGATGTTTAGGATTATAGTTCAGTTTGTCTTATTTCCCTTGTCTGAAGGGAGAATACTTGACTCTGCCGTCCTTTCTGTCATGTGCTTCATCCGTGCTTTGTATTATAGTGGGAGATCAATGATGACTGGATAACTAGTCAAATAAACTTTCAATCTTTTATTTTTAGGCCGGAATGTCATTTAAAGGGTCTTGTTGACAAAGGCCTGATAACTGTGGTTTTAAATGTTACATAAGAAAACCACATACCGAAATCGGGTGCTATTTTAAACACCAGGCAATGTGATCAGACTGTTTACAGTAATTCCAGTATCTGTGACCAGTTTCATATTGATCGGGCTCTGGCCTGCACACATGCATGCTTTTGACTGCCTTGGGCGTCCGAGGATTGGTGTGTATGCTGTGTGCACACTCATCCTCTAACCCAGTGTCACAAACCTTTTTGTACCCCCAGCAACTCTTCAACGAAGAAACTAATCTGGCGTGAATAATGAATGGGGAGAGGGTGCGTGTGTGTGTGTGTGTGTATATGTGTGTGTGTGAACACTGGCCTGTTTCTCATTATGCGCCTATCACAAGGGATCATGGAATCAGTGAGGAGAAGCTACATGTGCTCCGCCTCTTAGCTTTTGTTCCTCCCTCCAGCAGTCCCGCGTGGCTGGGCTCGCCAGGATCCAGTTCAAAAAGACACCTATGAGACAAATTACACACCAGCTTGTGGCCCACACAGCTTCAGTGAAGCAGACGACAATTCTCCCATGCCTTAAAAGCACCTACTCTTATTTATACATAGAGTCCTACGCGCACCCTGCTCATGCTTTGTCATCCATCCTTGACCCGTTTGGTGCCTCTTATTTTAGAGTAGTGGAAATGAATCAAGATGACAGTGGTGTCAAATGTATGTCTGCCTTACAGCACACAGTGTACATTTAAAATGCCTCACATCATGGCGCACAAAGACATTCTCACTTTTTGAAACAAAGTAAATTCTCACTTTTTGAAAGTTTCATGTAGTATGTTTTCAATTAAGACTGTTTCATAATGTACCATTTACTTCCCCTGTCCGTAATGTTCATATACCCATTGCTGCAAAAGCAACCAATTTTAAAATGTATTTTTGCGTCACATTTACGTGTGTCATCTATTCAGCCGAAAGCAGTTGAGCTCCCTGGCCTGCATTAATGCTTAAGTCATTAGGAGTTTTTCAGCATTCAGATCAAACAATCAAAACAGAAATCATTAACATAGATCACAGTGACAAAAACAACAGATTTAATTTTAACTGAGTAAAAGAAGGGTAAATGCTCATACATTAAACTGTACTAGGACTGTTTTCGATGCTTAAACTTAGTCCTTAGATAAAATAATAGGTTTTTTTTCAAGAATATGCATGAGTAAAGATATTACACTTGATCATGATGGTGCAAAATGGGACAATGCGCATAGTATCATAGTATTCATTCTATCATTCTATTCATTTTTCCATTTAGTGCAAATGTACTGTTTGGACACCAAAGTTGGCACCAGTTACCAACCAGTCCAGCATGTTCTTGTCACCATGTCTTTTTACATTCATTATAATTACCATGAAGCATAAACTGAAGTGTACGGAGCACGTGCTGCACTTTACATTACACCATATGTACTGGATGAAAAAGTGTGCGTGTGCGTGTGTACGTAAGTGCGTGTCAGGTTGGCTGTGTTTGTGTGGGGGGCGTGTCTTGGAGGGATTTGATTGGAGGTGTTCAGACTTGCTCTGACAAGGCTTGCAGCAGCATAAAGACATATGTGCTGCCTCTGGAAAACATCCAGCAGTATAAAGCACTGGGTGAAAAGCAGAACATTCCTGGATAGAGCGATTTGTTAGAACTGAGCCAGCCACATCACGTAGCACACCACAACACGAGGAGAAAGGAATCTCCCTTGTTTACTTACGCAGAAGCACTATTTTGTTAACCTTACAACAGAGATCGCATATCATAGCTTGTGACAGCACGTATATGGAATTCTGTGTTCGACACCGGTTTGTAAATGTTCAGCGATAGACTTGAAATGCTACACGATTAAAGCTAAAGGTCATAACTTTGGGGAGGGAGTGGATTTTGCTGTTGCAGTGCAAACAGAGCCCTCAGCTTCACCGTTGTAAAATCAAGCCGGTTTATGTGCGCCGTGTCTCTGTAACATTCACAGTGATCCTGGGGCAGGGTCAACAAATTGGATCCGAGTGTTATTCATAAATTACACCTGGCTATTTTTGCCAGGAAAAAAACCCACCTATATAGATCTAATACCCATTTCCCAAACACTTGTGTGTGTTTCAGCGTGTCTTTGAATGCGTTCCCATGATTTCAAGCCAGCACTTCTCTCTCTCCTGGCCTGAGGATGCGCCCATAGACATACAGGGATATTTATGACTTTACTCCACAACACCCTTATTTAATTCTCATCATCATTTAGGCCAGTGCTATTCAGTTTACTTCATTTCATGGAGAACCTGATGAGTAAGTGATGATTTAAATAACCTGGGTTAATCAAATGAGGGCAGAGAAAACCCTCCCAATGCTGTTGGGAGAATGCTTAGTAGTCTGTTATGAGGTTACTGGTGACTATTCAGGACTTTTTGCATCAGCTCCAGTCTCACATCAGTTGCATTGCACCTGTGTTTTATGTATGAAATCGCAATAAATGTGTTTTCAGATCATGTGCATGGCAAAATGCAAACAAGGTTAAGCAGATGGTCAAGCCACTACAGTCTGTTTATTACATTTTTATCCAAAGCGACTTCCATTTCCTAACTACAGGGGACAGTCTCCCTGGAGCAGCTTGGGGTGAAGGGTCTTGCTCAGTAAACCAGTGGTGGTTTGCTAAAGGTAGGATTCGAACCCATGACCTCTTGGACCTGCCCACTAGGCCACCCCCTATTAACATTACTTTTCATAAAATTTTCACTCACTATTTATCTTGAGGCTTCACCATTTCACTGTGCTTTTTAAATCATGTACCTCGGCTTGAACTATAGTGCGTAATATACCACAGTACAATCACAACCCCAGGCTATCACTGGCTATCACTGATACTGTCATTTAGGGTGCGCACACTATAGGCTCTTTTGGTGTGGGGGGGTGCTTTCCCACACCACCAACGCACTGTTTAAGTTCATTTTCAATTCTCAGAGAAAGATAGAACCACAAAAACTGACTAAGAGTAACATCATCAAGAATCCACCAACCTCGTTTTTCTGATCACAAACTTGTTAGCCAAACTGTGTTTTTGGTTAATGATGTGGTATTTCTTGCTGTAGGTTTAACAAATGTGCTTATAATTTGTTTCTAGCTAAATCTTGCGCTGTGAAGTATCCCACCAGCTCTTATTATTTCTGTCCGGAGCGTGGGAATACGGTCCTGTGCCCAGTTCATGCCCCTCTGCACAGTCTTACTAAATAGTCCTTTGTATCAAAGACCAATTTGTTCGTTTGTTTATTTGTTTTTTAGGTTCTTCATCATGTCTGTTCAGAAATGTGTTGTGTAAGTTCAGTACAGTTTAACAAAGCCTGGCTAAATGTAATGAGCCCTCTGGCCCAACAGCTCAGCTTAGTTTGATTGCACACTTGGCACATTTTCCAATTGCAGGTGGTTTGTGCTGTTGTGCTGAAGCTGTGTTGCTGTTTATGCTGTTTAATTGGTAACACGGCAAGTCTTTATTTTCCCCTATTAAATGTTACCTTGCTGCTCATGAAGTCTGTAATTACCTTCCACCCAAAAGAATTCCACTGAATTCATTATTTCGCTTCACCTCTGGGTTGCATTTATTGGCACTGTTCACACACACACCATCATTAGACCTTGTGTGTTTTTTTTTTTTTACCTTAAGAGAGCCTCAGTCCTGCTCATCAAACCTGTGTTTTCTGTATCCTGATTTCTCAGCTTGATGGCAGTATCGGTTATCTCATGCTGTCATTGCTCTCGTGTTCTTGGGGGCTATACAACAGCCCCCCTGAGCAGCTCCCTAAACAAATACAAGACCCTCACTGCTCATCCAAGCAGCCTCCTGATGCAGCGCGCCCCTCCTGATGTCGTAACACTTTCCAGATGTCCCCCCCTCACGCGGCTCGTCTACTCTCACATTTGTATTCCACATCGCTCTTTTCACCCTCTTCCAAGACGACTAGAGGCACCGCTGAGGCGAGCAGGTGGGTGAAAAGAGGGACGGGTTATAATATTTTTCTAGCACAAAATATGCTGAAGGTTATGAGGCCTGGTGATGACACTGGATGATGTGTGTCTATAACGATATAAAACCAGCGACAAAAGCAGCAACAACAGTCACCATGTGTTTGGAAGATCCAGACCCGGGGCTGGTTCAGACATCTTTTAAAGGATGGTTATTCTCGATATTAAACCTGGTCCTACTCTGATTCTTGTCAAGGCATTTCCCCCCAGTTGCCCCCTGTGCCATAAACATCCACGACTTGTGACCGAGAGTCTTTAGAAGTTAATGAGCGGTTTTAGTGTGGAACTGTTTGAAAACTTAAAGTGAAAACTTGTAGCATCTGCTGTTGGTTAAGCAATCCGCATTTCATCAGTAAAAGTGAAAGCCTCGCTGTTATACACTGGACCATAAAAGCGTGTTTGTAGCCATGTTGCAGCCAATAAAATGCTTATTTCACTAAATTGTCCAAAAAACTCCTCATATCAGAGCCAAAATCATCAAGGCCAAGTTTCCCAGAAGCATCTTAGTTTTAAAGCAAGCTTAACCGGTAGATAAAGTTTTCAGCATGAAAGAGTACCATTAAAAAATGACCTTTAATCTGGTCTGGGAATCCTGATGGCTCTTTTGTACACTGGATCATACTTTTTTCAATATGCGTAAGAATGCAAAAAGCAATGTGTGAACACCATCTTCAAAATGTTCACTTTTTGTTGCTTTGCAGCCTGAAATCAACACAAAAAAACTCAATTTTCAGCCGTGGTTTATTGAATATAAATAATAGTGTCTAAGTAAAGGATATGATAGCAACAGTTTATTTAACAAATAAAACAATCACTGTGATGGATAAAGGATCGCAATAAATAATTCTTCTCCTTTGCACACCAAGCTGACTGGCTTCCACGTGTGATTCTGCTGTAATCGTTTAGAAAAATGCTGGAAAAATAGTTCTGTTTTGATTTCAGGCTGCAAAGCAACAAAATGTAAACACTTTGAAGGAGATGTTCACTCATATTGCTTTTTCCACTCCTATGCATATTGCAAACATGGTTATTCAAATTGATACATTGTACAAAAGGGCTATTAGGATTCTCAGGCCTTTAACCTTATTGTAACTTGCGTCCCACACAACTGAGAACATAGGGGTCGAATTGTTTTTTTTTTTTTCTTCAGTTGCATGTATTTGAAATGTGCTGTGTGACAGGATTAACTACACAAATAAAAATAAACACTGGATACTCAGTATTGACCAGAACTCAAAATTTGGACTGGGATTGGGAAAAATAACTAAACTGGGATGGGACGTCCTAAACAAGAGTGACGAGGGAACTGTTTTGTCTCGAACTGTTCTCTCGAGCCTCACGCTTTCTGGTGAAAAGAGGGTTTTTTTTCAGTGGGAGAGACAGGTTAGGGGTTTTCTGTGTTGACCACTTCCTCTGGATGTTCTGCAGAAGAATGCTGAGAGCAAGGAGAAACCACAAACAGCGTACAGTGTGAGTTCACTCTGCCGCTCTTGGCCTGAAGTCTTTCTTCGAAGGAAGTTTTAGAGGAGACGAGGTCATCGTGAGAGGACGTTTAATCACAAGCACAAGCAAGTTTGTCATGCGCTGGACACATTTAGAGCATCACACTGACGGAATCGTGGCCGGAGGAAAGAGGAGGTTCTTCATCAGGGTGTGGAATGATGTGCCTGGATCAATTTTTTTATACCGTTAAAGTCTGGTTAGTGTTCTACTGTCATGCTTGCGTAATCTCTAGACCTCCATTTCTTGTCAATTTTATTGAACAAAAATCAGATCTCCAGGTTTATTGTTCAATTTCCTTTTCAAAATATCCAGTAGCTACTTATTCTGAAACTATTTTGAATTAATATGCAAGTTATGAGAGTGTGGAATACACACAGGCCTTAAGGGTTTAAGGGTTAATTGTGTTGTCTTAAAAAGAAAAGCTTAGTGAGTTTACATTCTAATTACACGGTAAAGCTCTCACATAAAACTGATTTGAATCCGAAGTCCTATAGATTGAAATAAAAGGTGCTGGAGGGGAAAGAAAAGCATGAGACAATTAAGTTGCTCTTTTCCAAAAGCTTTTGAGACATGGATGAAACTGCCTCTCGAGCCATCTGGAGGCAGTTAAGTGATTGTTCTGTTGTGGATGGGCTTAATACAACCCAGAGGTTCTGGAGTTTCCTCTCTGCTATTTGGTTTGCATGGATGGAGAGCACATCAGCCTCAATAAATTCCCTCCGTCCTCATGTAATGTGGTCTATAAGATGGGGATATCTTCTGCACATGGTCAAGAAGTGCCCTGGGCCTGGACTGACAATCCCTGTGCAGAAGTGTTGATCTGTATTCAGTCTTTCTGCACCATGTGTTTGAGCATGTTCAACAGTTCTATAGACTCAACCTAACCACGCAGATGATCTTTCCCTTCTCTGAAAGTAATTATAACATGGTTTTCTTGTCCCATTAGTCTCCACTGTATTTGCTTTATGGTGCGGAATAGCAAAAACCAAGACTTCAAAATGTCTCAGACAGATTTGAGCTGTTTCTTAGTATGAGAGGAGTTTGATCATCATTCATTAGAGCGCTTGTTGCCTTTGTGCGGTTACAGAATCAGAATTGCTGCACCATGTGTGGCATTGTGTATTTGTACTGTGTGCATTGCATATGCATGCTGTTTTAATTCTCTTCTCTTTGAGGAGCAGTGTTTCATTTATGCGTCTACGCAATGATATGAAAAGAAACTTGAATCTTTAATGTAAACCACTGACAGAATTCCATCTGAGATATGATTGTGACTCTTAGATCACACTGTAATGTAGATCAAGGAGTTTCACATTTGACTGGGCTGCATGCTGTAGTAAAACTGTATAGCTTTGAGCACTGTGAATGTCACTGAAGGTCAGTGATGCTTGTCTATTGTCTCCTGAGTCCTTCCCGACTCTGTCCTTACCTAAACTACAAGTCTGTAAATATAGGCCGTATGTATTCTGGGGCTGGCCTTGAAATCTTGCATTGAAAAATGACATCAGAATTTCTAAGTACTGTTTGGAGTAGGGGTGTGAAAATAGCCCTTTTTTCTTCGGGACGGCTGCTGTACCAAAACCATATAATAAGATATTTGTGCAGGCAAAGTCTTTTTCGTTAAGTCTACAGGGAGCTGCCACTGCTGAGGCATCTGGTGATGACATCATTGTTTCCTCACTTCTGGGAGCTCTCTGAAGGTGAGAGACGAAGTAAACACAGCCGATGCGGATTGTTTTTGTTTTTTCTTGTGACTTCAGAGAGAGAGAGAGAGAGAGAGTGTGTGTGTAGAATACAGTGTGTTTTACACCAGAGCTCATCAGCTCTGTAGTAAT
>JBBJLR010007276.1:0-13974 GCA_037577145.1 Brachypetersius gabonensis
CTCTCTCTCTCTCTCTCTCTCTCTCTCTCTCTCTCTCTCTCTCTCTCTCTCTCTCTCTCTCTCTCTTCCCCTCTCTCTCTCTCTCTCTCTCTCTCTTCCCCTCTCTGTCTCTCTTCTCCTCTTTTATTTTATTGTGCTGTGTTTCATTTGTTTCGTTGTGTTTTACTGTGTTGGCATATTTTGCTGTATTTTTTCTGTTGTATTGTGCATTAAGGACTGCTCGTCTTGAACCTACGCTCCTCAAAAGAAGAGGAAGACATGGCCCCCCAGTGGTGGACGCACTCCCTCTTGCAGTGAGACCTGCAGAGTCCCTCTCTGCAGAGTCCCGCTGTGATCAAGTGTCACCTGAAGACCTCAGATTTTTTCTTTTGGACATGTGTTGTGAAGGTGTGTAGTTTGGCTGCCAGTAACTTGGTAAAAAGCAGGTGTAAATTGTAGTGTAGCTTTACAGGTTTAAGAACAGATGTGAACTATTTAAGCACTGATGTCCTTCGCTCTGGATAAGAGCGACTGTTAAATGACATAAACAAACATTTTATTGTGTTGAATTCAAATGCATTGTGTTCTATTGGGTTGTATTGTGATTAATTATTTTGTATTTTGTTCCCCTGTGTTTCACTGTGTTGTGTTTTTTGTGTTTCACTCTTTTTAAACTAATTTTATTCTATTTTCTATTGTATTGTTGTGACGGCTCAGGGCATAATGTGGGTGGACGGCCACTAGAGTTCGTACTGGGTTTTATGTTCTGGTTAATTGTGTGAGTATGTTTAGTTTCATTTAAATCACCTGTTGTAGTTTAAGGGGAACTACTTGGGTTGGGTGATTGGTGGGACTGAGTTGGGGATATTCTATTTAAGTTCTGTTTGGGGTGGACTAGGGTGTCGGTCCACCGTTATCACTGTTATCCATGTGCAGGTTTCTTTATAGTATGTGGCTTTTGTATAAACAGGCGTGAACAAGCATGGGGGTTCACACCGCTCTGGGATTCCTCTCGGTTGCCAGCAGCCCAGAAAGTCAGTGACTCCCTCCGGCACTCCTCAGCTCCGGCACATGTCCGACTTGCCTCTTAAGGCGAGGCCTCAGCTGGGCCAGTAAGGCTCACTCCGGGCCGGAAGGGGTTAAACAGAGCAGACAGCAGAGCTGGGTCGGCTGTCCCAAGGGCTCTGTGACCGCGACAAGGCTGCCTACTCCAGGCGAAAATGGGCAGCCACAACGCACACAAGCGTCGAATGTCTCGTTGAGGCAATGCCTAGGAAGGGAGGTGGAGGACAATAGTGGGCAGCAGGATCTTCTAGGCTTCTTAGAGGAGCAACAGGGCCAATTAGAGTAGCCTCTCATACCCCTGCCAGCCCTAGGTGGCAACGTTGAGCCAAGATTAGCCTCAGCTAGCCCCCTAGCCTCAGCTAGTCCCAAAGGAGCCTGTAGAGGCTATAACAGCTAGCCTACTATGGTTAGTGGGGTTCTTGGTGGGTTTAAGATAAGATAAGAAAGAACTTTATTTATCCCAAGGGAAATTCTTTTGTCATCTACATGCTCAATGCAACAAGAGGAATAAAGATATACAAGAGGAACATAGATATACAAGGGGAATAAAGGTATACAATACAAATTAAAAGAACCGAACAGTGGAATACTGCAAATGGAATATAAAATAGCTCTAACAAGTAACTATATAACAATATCAGCTAAGATAAAATAAAATAAATAACATAACATAACAATTAGTGCAGGTTTTTTAGAAAAGTGACAGTGCACAATTAATAAAATAGAGTAGCAGCATGTGATGGTGTGATGAAACCTGTGGCGGTCGGTTCTGCACTTAGAGGCGATGAGTCTTTTGCTGCATGTGCTCCGATGGCCCATCACAGAGGCTTGCATGAGGTGAGAGGGTTCTCCATGATACCGAGAAGCTTTTTTAGCATTCTCCTCTCAGACACCTCCGCCAGGTTCTCCTGCCTGACACCCAGCACAGAACCAGCCTTCTTGATCAGCTTGTTCAGCCTGTTGGCATCAGCTGTCTTCAGCCCACTGCCCCAGCACACAGCAGCAAAAAACACAACACTCTCTACCACAGAGTGATAGAACATGGTCAGCATTTTCCTACAGACATTGAAAGACCGGAGCCTCCTCAGTAGAAAAAGTCAGCTCTGCCCTTTTTTGAAAACAGCGTTGGTGTTCTTGGACCAGTCCAGTTTACAGTCAATGTGTAGCGGGTGCCATAGCCACAGTAGGCCCAAATATTAGGCCCAGGAACACCATAAGCCCCATAAAAAGGCCCATAGAGTGGTCAGGTGGATTATGGAGTATCATCTCGTCCGGGGGCAGGGGCCTTCCCAAACTTTTTTTTTGAGGGGGGGGTACGTGGGTCTACGAGGGCAATAGTGGGACACTGGGGCTCAGGATTCCCACTAGCGCCTGCAGTACAAGCCAGGAGGAGGCCCGCGAAGGGGCCTACATGACAGTGTGCACTGGAGGGCTCGAGGAGAGCAAGGAGGAGGCCCGCAAAGGGGCTTACAATACAGTGTGCATGGGAGGGCCCGCCAAGAGCCAGAAGGGTGAATCCCATGCAGAGCTGCATGCAAGGGAGCTCAATGGGGCTCTGCAGAAAGAGCCCAGACTCGAAGGACAAGCTCCCAGCAGAGGGGCTCCCGGGAGGAGGAGTTCCTGAGAGGGGACTCTGAACTACAGGACAATGGCTGGTGACGTAACCAGTGGCACTCACCCGGGTCGACAGGGCTGGCAAGGGGCCAGTCGGACACTGAACAGGGTAAAGGCGACAGGGCAGGGGGCACAGGACACAGTTCATGGCCGCCACCTTTCCCTGCCGTCCCTCCCTCGACATTTTTGGGTGATTGGTGGGATTGAGTTGGGGACATTTTATTTAAGTTCTGTTTGGGGTGGACTAGGGTGTTGGTCCACCGTTATCACCGTTATCCATATGCGGGTTTCTTTATAGTTTGATGCTTTTGTTTAAACAGTGTCTGTGGGCCCTTGTGCCTTTTGTTTGTTTCTAGTAATAAATAAAGTCTTCACGAATGATGGAAACCTTCCTGTCTGCTTGCTCTGTTTGGGAAGGAGTAGGAAGACGTGACAGTTGTGTTTACTTGTGTTGTATTGTTCTATATGTTTTTTTATGTCATGCTTTATTTTGTTGTATTGTTCTTTATTTTGTTGTGCTGTGTTTTATTGTGTTGTTCTTTATTGTGTTGTGCTGTGCTTTATTTTGTTGTATTGTTCTTTATTTTGTTGTATTGTTCTTTATATTTTCTGTCATGCTTTATTGTGTTATATTGTTCTTTTTTGTGTTGTACTGTTCTTTATTTTGTTGTGTCAAGCTGTTTGTGTTATATTGCGTTTGTTCTTCTGTATTGTGTTTTACTAAATTGTAGTGTGATTTATTTTGTTTTATTTTGTATTAAGAATTATTATGTTGTATTTTATTTTATTTTTTTTTTTTGGGTTTTACAGTGTTTTGTTGTATTTTATCAATTTGGTTTATTGTGTTTTATTCTGTTTCACTGTACTTTGTGTTGTGTTATGTTTTATTCTGGTGCACTGTGTTTTATACTGATGTGCTGTGCTTTATTCTATTCTTTGCTTTGTTTTGGCTCCTTTATAGCATGCTCAGTGAGTATAGCACCCCCCTTCTGCCCCCCTCCGGAGGTTTTTCTCGCTCTTACTTAAACAGATCATTTGAAAAGGCAAACAGAGCCGTCACCACACAGAGCAAAGCCAATCAGGCGATGGGGGATATTGAGAATCTTAGAAAACAAATGAAAGCTTGCGAGCAAACACACACTTGTGATCACACACACAGCCAGACACACACAAACACACACACACACACACATGTTGCCTAATCTATTGTGCCAACAGGCTCTGAGGCAGGCTGTATTATAGCTGGCCTTTATAGAGGATGTGTTTAGTAATAATAGTGTTCAGGGAGCCTTCGTCCACTTCTCTGCCTTTCTGTGAAATGTTTATACACCATAACCCTCATCCAACCATGATGTCCTTCAAAAAACATCTTCCTCTAAATTGAAAAATGTTTTATTTAAAGGGCTCTTTATTTAAAGTCACACATTTGTTAAATGAAATTATAATTTAATTTTTTTAGTGCAAGTTTTATAAAGTACCTCTCCACAGACTCTCTATGCAATTTAGTCTGCAAAAACAGCACATTTCAAACTCACTGTTTTTGTGATGTCACAAATACCAATGCATTTACATATGTCAGCCTACAGCAGTTTTCTCCCCCAATTCATACTGTAAATCTGTGCTTATTTTATAATGTTTATTAAAAGGAGCCATGAAAAGGAGTGTTGTGCTTGTATAACTACGCTTGTGACAAATAAAGAGTCTTGAATCTCTTGAATCTTGAATATAGATGACAGTAATTCATAAACAACTGTAATACAGAAGAGTGTGTGAGGACACACTGTTAGCTCCTTTTAGGTTTATAGGATCATTTCAGATGTTTACGGATCTTGCCTGGAGTGGGTCTTGCAATTACATACACACACACACATACACACACACACACATACACACACACACACACACACACACACACACACATACACACACACACACACACACACAGCTGTGCTCTGATATTCGTAATGACTGTAATTTCCCACTTACATCCAGATGTGCTGCTGCCCTGCAGTGGGGATCAAAGACGGAAACACTATTGATCTGTTTGTGGCTTTTCTCCTCCTCGGGTCAGTTTGATTGATTTGTTTGCTCTCGATCGGACAGTTTTCACATCATTAGTCTTGATTGTCAGCAAATCTGAGTGGATGATATTGGAATAATTAAAAAGTCAGTTTCAGTTTAATTTATGTATGTATGTATGTATGTATGTATTTATTTATTTATTAATTTATTTATATTCACAACTATGTCTTAAAAAGCTGAAATAAGCTGCACACTGACATTTTATTAGAAAAGCTGTTAATGCTTGTATTTTATGCTCATGCTTCATATATCAAGTCAAGTCAAGTAGGTTTTATTGTCATTTCGACCGCACACACAGGACACAGGACACAAAGTGTGCAAGAAACACAAGCACAACTGTACAAGTAAACCAAACAAGACATGAAGTGTGAAATCAAGAATATCTACTGACATTATTAACCCTCTGAGGTCCGAGGCCTTTCTGGCACTTTCAGGTCATTTGCTACCCCTTTACATGTTTAAGTATTGCATATAACTAAAAACATCTGTGCCAAAGTATTTTGACAGGAACTGTATTCTAGTTGCAGAGAGTTGTGTGTGCAGAGATGCAGAAGTTGTTACATGTGCGCAAATGTAGAACAGGGTTGTACAAATATAGCAGCAAGAAATATGCTTATCTTTATATGTTTCCACATGAATATAACGCTTTCTCCCAGTTTGTTTATACTAGGACAGGTTTCACATCATTAGTCTTAGTTGCTAGTCTAACCAGCTCACAAAATCTTAACTACTTTTTAGAAAAAATAAATCTTGATACTTTGTACTGCTTGCTTGCGTTTGATCTAATATTCAGTCGTGTTTTAACTGGCAGAGAGAAGCCAATGCTGATAGAAATGACTATTTGCGCAGTTGCCCAAGACTTTTGCACAGTACTGTATGTATGACTTGAAGACTATTTAAGGATAAAGAAGTTCAATTATTTAAACTGATCCATTAAAGCTTTTTAAATCTGTGTGTAAAAGATAAAATCAGTGTTCAGAACACAGTGGCATCATTTTCATTACAGAGGGTAAAACATAAATAGCATGGAGCAAAGTATAAATTTTTTTATTCTATTACATTTCCAGTGTGCAGCTAGAGTGTAATAAACGAGCATAAACTTGAACGAACTCAGCTTTGTGGTGGATCTGCAACATAAAAAACTAGAGATGAGGTCCATCAACAAAGACATGTTTGGAGTCCAGATGCTTCTTTATATTGGAACTAGAATTATAAACCCAAAGTTGCTACCAAACTCTGATTTAAGCTATGTGCTAACTGCTAGCAGACAGCTTCAATCCTACATCACCTAAACCTCTCCCAACCCATTTAAACCACATCCAGCTCTCATTTAAAGTGCATCAGACTCATGGACGTGGTTTAGGATGACTTGCTATGAGCTGTAAAAATGGACAAAACTGCCCTGAACCACAACCAAAGGTCTGCTCCACCTTAATGAAGAGCTGGATGCAGTTTGAGCAGGTTGAGAGTTATTTGGGGGCTTGCAGCTGCAATTCTGAATGAAAGGGGCCATGTTTGGACACCAGACACATTTCTGGGGTCGGTGGAAAGATATTACCTCAAACTGTTACTTTAAAAAGAGCAGTTTTAAAATAAAAATAAATAAACGCATAAAAGCTGAAATAATGAATAAGTGCAGCTGAAATGAATAGTTTAAAATGAAGCTAAGATGAATCGTTTGGTGGGGTGGGGGGCTGGAGTGCACTGGGGAAGTGGAGGGTGGAGGCTTCATTACGGGTCAATTACGCGAAATGATACGATGATCGCCACTCTCCGTTCATCAGATTAATCACTGAAAAGCTGAAAAACAGTGAGTGCCTGTGTGTGTGTGTGTGTGTGTCTGTGATTAACTAGGTGTTGGGGGGCTGCTGTACAATAATGCTCAGTAGATTTGACCCTTACTCTCACTGGCTGTATTAAATACACACACACACACACACACATACACACACACACACACACACACACACACTCGTGGGGACATTATCCATAATCATCCTCTCCCAGTGGAACATATAATGGTCAGAAAAGCACACTGCAGACATAAATGTCAAAGAATACATAGACAAACACGTGTGGTGTTGAATGCATGGACGTTTGTCAGGAAATGTCGTTACACTGAAAGGTAAACAATGAACCTTTCAGAAGAACGAATAGATATATGTATTTTTAATAGGTTTACTATTATTGGTTTTGTGTTGGGCGGTATAAGTGAGGTTTAGAATAGGCTACTTAACTAACTAGCCAGTGCCCTAAGCTAGTTTGCTACTGTTAGGTTGAAAGAGTGCTGTACGTTTTGTGGTATGCAACATAATGTGAGAATTTTGACTTTCAATGTCAATTCCAACTGTTGCATCAATTGAGGAAACACTATTTAACTCTAAGACAGTTTTTCAGACTTGTTCATTTATATTCTTGAAGTGAGTTCATGGCTCAGGGGGAGCAGTGAGCAGGCAGCTCTCGCTGAAAGCGCTGCCGGCTCCGACAAACCCAACTACAGCACCCCCCTAAGGACACACAGTTTACACAGTAACAGGGCTGGACTGGGACAAAAAATCGGGCCAGGCATTTTGACTCGCGATCGTTCCAGGGGTGTGTGTGTGTGTGTGTGTGTGTGGGGTGGGGGGGTGTTCCAGCCTGGTATGCCTGACGGCTAGTCCAGCCCTGCACGGTAACTTCAGTGTATTTCTATGGTTATTAATTCATGCCAGTGACTGTAACACGCAATATAACAAGCATTTCTCTGAATAACTGGCCCAGGGATAAAAAGGTCTGTGCTAGAGGAGAGGCCACTGGGAACTCTGGTTTATTACAGTTAGCATATAGCTCAGGTTCTTTACAGTTTGGCAGGAGCCACAGTGTGAGCCCATGCAAAGCTTTCATGGACGTCATTAAGGGTGTTAAACTACGATCAGGCAAGAGTACTCTCATTTATGGGACACTTGGCAACAGGCCAGTGCTTTATTTGGCCAAGCTTTGCCCAAGGCTTTGTTTGGTTGAGCAGTTGCCAGATGTTCACATCCCAGAGTTCCAGATCTGTCAGCTTTCCCTGTTGTCCTGTCACCTGAGTTCTGCTCACGCTGGCAAGCCAGAAATTACACTGAGAGAATGGAACTGGCAACACATGGACTTTACCTTGACCCATAAAAGCCTGGGGTTATTACTGGTGTCCTTCCTGAATGTAATAGGAATATCCTGAAGGGGTAAAGTGAAAGTAATCTAGATCATTGGCAGCAGGGCCATCATTAAGCATGGGCATGTGAGGATATAGCCCCAGATTTCAAAACTAATAACTACTAGCCAATAGAAACGAATGTTTCTTAGAGACTTGATGAAAAATGTAAACAAAAACTGACCTCTACTACTTCATGGTAATTCATACTGGGAAGAAATGTCCTGACCTGGACAGTAAGCGATGCCGTGTGTTTGTGGTAGTTAGGGACATGTTAATAGTGGAAACAGGCTCTGCAAGGCTTTTGACTCCTTTCATAGATGTTACGCTTTTTTTGTGAATCATAAGACTTCAGACGTCATCCCAAGCCTTATCCTGTGTTCCTATGTCCCGTAGAAGTAAAGTTATAATGATTTAAAAAGCATATAAAAAATGGTAGTGGCAGTTTAAAGATGGGGTCGCACACATGAGCAACTAAACAACAAAAAAGCCAAATTTGTTTTAGGTGATATAAACAAAATACAAATAATGTAAATCTTGGGGTCACTTTCAGAAGAGTTCCTGTGCAGAGGGAGAAGGAGAGAAGGTGGTGGCTTTGGTCCATCTGAAGAACACTGAGCTGCACTCTGATCTGTGGTATCTGCTGCATAAATCACGTTGTTTTTATTACTTATCTAAAATATTTTTTGCTAATGTATCCACTCTGACATGAAGAGCTAACCGCTAAAGGCTAAACACATGCATGTTTCTTTGTAATGCTGAGATAAAGATGTATTTTTGGGATTATTTAAGTTTGGACTTTCTTTGTTAACTCAGGATCCCGTTCATGTACAGAAACATACACATGTCAGAATCAGACGGCCTCAGACTAAACGGCAGATATGTTAATAATTACTGTATATGAAAGTATTTTTGGGAAAATTGCATGCACTAATCTGATTGTTTATCTGACAAATCGCAACTCTCACACAAACCTCCCCAGGCCGCCTGCCGAAATCTTTGCGTATTCACAACACTATAACACAAATGGTGCACAAAAAGATATTCATTTAGATATTCATATAAATTACAAATAACACTTCATGCATATGTGGTATTTGAGTTGTTCTACAGCATTTAAAGATGGCAACCAAATGTCAAAAATTAAACACGCTATTAAATGGTCACTTTAAAATAAAGTTGCAATCTACACATACTAAAAATGAAACAAATAACATCCTGTTGTTTTATTTAACCTTTTTTAAAAATTTCTAATAGATAAATATTTACAAAAACAAGTTATGCTTATCAGGAAAAACAAATTTGTCAAAGGCAAGGTTTCAGGGAAAATTGTCTGGCATACCACAGGGGTGAGTACTAAGAACAGTTCAAATTTAGGCCTTGATGGCTCATTTGATGAAGTGTGATTTGTTTGCCGACAGCTTTATTAAAGCATTTTAAATGCCGTGGGAACAATCTTGCCCAGCAACTCAGCTCACAAATTTTAAACGACTTTCTTCGAGTGAATGCGCATGCCTCTTCTTTCCTGTGTTGATTTATCGGCTCTTTAAACGGTCAGAGTGTCTGTGCTTTTCTAGTGTTCCCAGCATGTTTGTAATTTGTTGGGGCACGGGACATTAAGTACGCATCATCAGGGCGTTGGGTGCCATTAATCTGGCGTTGGGACTGGATTGATTAGCTCCGAAGTGAGCAGCATTGTAGGCCTCATTTGCTTTAACGTCAAGCCCTGCTGTTCTGTTTGTCGTTTGTTGATGGGCAGAGCAAAATACTGTAGATTTGTACTGCTGTTTGACTTAAAGGCACTGTGTCTACAACTCTGGGATAGTTTAGGTTGGGCATTGTTCACATCTGTTGTGAGGGCAACAATACTGTTGGAGTGGGAACTGTAGGGTCCTAATAATGCATATGCATTATTCAAATTTGTTGTTTCTATTCAAATCTGTGACTTGCATATGTAAACGTTTAGTCTTTGTCTCTGTTTAGCTTTTACTTGTTTCATATATTAGGTACGGGAAGAACTTTAGTGACACTGTCCAAACAAATAGCTTCTTCTTTGAGACGTGTGAGGACCAACTTCACCCCACTCTTTACTGGTGAACACTTCATTACAATAAACATACTACATTAAAGTGCACTTGGACGATGAGATTACATTCAAGATCATATGTGTCCCATTCATAGCATTGCTGCCAAGGTGCTCAAGCCACCGGATTCTGATACAAGGTGTAGGCTGGATTCCGACCAAGGCTAAATATTGTTGAGTCACAGGATTCCCATCAAGGCTAAATGTGCTCATATCACACAATTCTGGTCAGGTATTCTGATACTAGCTAAAGGTGCTTGAACCAGAGGATTCATATAGAGCTCAAATGTGCTCAAGCTGTAGGGTTTCCCTCAAAACCTAATGTGCTTGAGTCACAGGATTCAGGTTTAATGAGCTTACGTTACAGCATTTCGACCAAAGGTGCCCAAATTACAGCATCCCTGTTAAATGTAATATACAGTAAAAATTCTAATCAGACTATGAAAACAATGGGCTGGTAAAGTGGATGGTTAGTAGTAACAGTCTTAAAGATGGTTGCAGAAATGGTTGGAATATCAGCCCCCATCGTAAAAGCTTTCAAAACATCCAGTTCAGTTTTTGGTCCATCACAAGTTGCAGTGACGTCATCAAGAGCAGCTGTGTGTAGCATGAGGGCGTTGACGGAGTGCTTTAATGGAAGAGGCCACCACCTCTGGACCTGGTGACAGGACTGACCTTCAACAAGTCTATCAGTTATCAGGAGTTTCTGGCTGCTGCTTTTGAGTCCACAGGTCCTGATGAAGAGAAGAATAAGAATAGCAATGGAACCCAAAGTACTAAAACTTATCTGTTCCCATGGAGGAAATGAGCTCAGAATGCTCAGGTGTTCTCAGCTCGACTCCCACAGCCCTGCGATTTAGTGGTCAGGACGACTCGCCCTCTAATTGCTTGACATTTGAAACATTCAAGGCTCCCAAACGTGGCGTCAGATTGACCTTTTATGGGAAAAGTGCATCTCTCTCAATGTCACTGACAAACCTGAGGTGAAATTTCAATAAGTTTGACAGAAAAGTTTAAACTAATTGGATTAATTGAGCTCAGACGACAGATCCTGGCCAGCCTGAAGCCGCCCGTCCTCCTCACACTGTTTAGTTGCTTTATTATTTGATTCCTTTGTAGAAAGAACCTGGGCAAGTTGAGCCGTCGACCCACAGACTGGAATGAACTGAGATGCAAGAATCATGTGAGGCTAAATTGAGGCTAAATTGAACTGAGACTAAATTGAAACACTCAGACAAGACTATAGATAATAAAAGGACAACAAGAATGAAAGTAGCTCTGACAGAAAAATCTTTCCGCTGATTTGACTCCATGGACATGGTTTTGGGATGACTGGCCATAAACCGTGAGGAGAGAATTCTGAAACACTGTTACCGGAGTGATATTCACTGGTAAATCAAACCGGAGCTTCTTTACCATCACAGTTTCAGTACAGCGCGGTTCCTGGGTATCTAACAGTGCCTTTAGAGAAGAGACTAAGGCCTCGTTCACACAGACGTCTGAACCAGGCGTTTTTCTGGCGTTCGTGGCGCCAGGTGAGTGCCGACTGAACGTCGACCGTTTTTCTGCTCATTGGAGGAAATCAAAGCGTCCACAGCGGTATTCAGCCCCGGCGCTCGGGTGGCGTCAAATAAACGCTGCAACGTTTTCTTGGCGTCTAAATCACGATGAACGCAAGGAAAACCACACTATTGCAAACGCCAGTGAAACGCCAATCGAACGCAGTTACAAAATGCAGCAAAAGTGCGTATGGCGTTCAGAGGACGTTTATTTCGAACGTCCGTGTGGACAAGGCCTAAAGGCCACAGTTTGTGTGAACCATCCTCTAGTCATCACTCTTCAGGGCTGGATATTATAGACTTGTGGACCTCCCTTAACCTAGCAGTGTGTGTAATAACCTCATTTGTGTCTGACACAAGCACCACACATTCACACAGCCATGCTGAAAACAGTCCTCCAGCCAAATTATATCTGATCAACAGCAGACCTGTGATCAAAAACTAACCAACAGGAACAGAACATCATAAACTCTGCTGCAACACAGTCTGTAACTGTACACATCTGTAGGAGGAATAACTCACATTTGGACAGCAATAGTAATCAGTTTATCAAATGGGTTCCACAACTCCTGTCTATTAATCTCTGCATTTTGATGTAGGCGTTGATGATTGACACGCTGTCCCAGAGGACATGTGTCTGCTGTCCCTCCGGATAAAAGTCCAATTAACAGAATCAGACGAGGGAGTGAATCAGATGGGGACATTTCTTTGATATAAGATAAAATGGACGGCGCTTATCGCTGTTTCTCCACAGAAGCAGAAGTCCTTTCATCTGAGATGTGATGTTGTATGTTGCTGTTATCAGAATCAATTTTTCTGATTAGCCTGATTTTCTCAGTAGAGACGCACAAGTCTGTAAATGTTACCCGGAGACTTTGAGGACACCACGTCTTCACTCTGTCCCACTAAATTCAGCTTCTGGGACGTCCTCGACCTTTCAGGGTATGGCGCTGTTACAGGGGTGGTGCCCAGTTAAGAAATGTGATACTGAGTCTTAAACTTTAACAACTGTTTAGATGACCAGTGAGTGTTTTGTCACATTAATATTACTAAAACTGCAAATAACCTAATTTATTCTAACGTTGCTGGCAGAGAGACACTTTATCACATGCTGAGAAAAATGGCTTTAAACAGTTTGCATAGCTGCCTAAGACTTTTGTACAGTTCTGTATTCCACTGCAAGTTCTGTATTGTGCTGCATGGACTCTAGTTCTCCAGGGGTGGGGAATGAATTTTACCTATTAAACCCTTTCATGGTTCACAGTTGGACCTTAAAGAGCAGGTTTTATCTTTGAGGGAACGTTTACAGTATTTGTACCCTGAAGGAGTAAAATTTATCTGGACAAACTGTGTGTGTGTGTGTGTGTGTGTGTGTGTGTGTGTGTGTGTGTGTGTGTGTGTGTGTTGTGTGTGTATGTGTGTGTGTGTGTATGTGTGTGTGTGTGTGTGTGTGTTTCATTTCAGTGTTCGAGATCAGCTCATGTCACAGCAGACCTTCAGAATGTTGTGTGAAAATTAAGCTTTGCTGAAGAGCCTCACACACCTGCATGAAAGTGTGTGCTTTTTCTTTTTCAGCAAACACACTTGCACATCTCCCTCACTGCTAAATTAAAGTGAACCCACTCGATTCCTTCCTCTCCTTTGCCCTCATCTTTCTCTCTCTAACACTCTCCCTCTCTCCCTCTCCCTCTCCCTCTCCCTCTCCCTCTCTCTCTCTCTCTCAGTAATGGTCTGCGTGCCTCTCTCGCTGTTTCCTGCATTACTGTCTCACTCTCTGCTCTGTTCCATGTGATGGAGCTTCATTACTGCAGTCTCTCTTTCACCATATTACCCCCGAACAACCCCCCCCCCACACACACACACACACACACAAAAACACACACCATCCATGATTACCACAGAGACTTCCACAGCCGTCACACGGACGTGTCACATGTACTAAATTATTCCATGACAGAAACGTTTTCTCCTGCAGTTGAACTTCATTTAGAAATAATTACTCGTTTTGTTAGAAATGAGTAGAAATAATAATCTCCCTTGGCCTAAGTTACTCACAGCTGAGGAGTGTGGTGTTGTGTTAGAGGGGTGGTGTGTTAGTACATTAATGAATATGTGTGTTAGAGTGTTGGTGTGTTGGTGTAGTAATCTGTCAATGTGTTTGTGTATCAATGTGTTTCTGTATTAGTGTGTTTCTCTGTGTTGGTGTGTTTGTGTATCAGTGCATTGGTGTGTTAGTGTGTTGGTGTGTTTGTGTATTAGTGTGTTTGTGAGGTGGTGTGTTTGTGTATTAGTGTGTTGGTGTGTTTGTGTATTAGTGTGTTTGTGAGGTGGTGTGTTTGTGTATTAGTGTGTTGGTGTGTTTGTGTATTAGTGTGTTTGTGAGGTGGTGTGTTTGTGTATTAGTGTGTTGGTGTGTTTGT
>JBBJLR010007295.1:0-13974 GCA_037577145.1 Brachypetersius gabonensis
CTCTGGGTGCCTCAGGAACCTCGCAGGGTTGGCCTTTATCTACTGGAGCTGGCACAATCTCAGATGCCTCGGGATGGTAGAAGGATAAAGAACAGATAGAAGGAGTTAGCGTAGTTGCCATTAAGAATACAGTGAGCCAGTACTGGAGTATGAGGTTATGGAAGGAGTTACTGAATGCCAGATTAAAGAGATGCGTCTTGAGTCTAGTTTTAAACTGGGAATCTGTGTCTGAGCCTCGAACACTGTCTGGGAGGCTATTCCAAAGCTTTGGAGCTAAATATGTGAATGCTCTGCCCCCCTTTGTAGTTTTTGAAATTCTGGGGACTACCAGGAGTCCGGAGTTTTGTGATCTTAAGGAACGTTGCTATATCTCGAGATGGCAATATCAGATAAAACATATGATTTATTGTCTTCATTTCAGTTGCTAGAATTTTTTCAATGTACATTAGATTTTTACCACTTATCCATTAAACTGCAGGTTTTATTCTTCTTAAACACTGGAAAGTGGTTGTTTGAGCTCTAAATGAAAATGTGTAGAATCTAAGATGAGAGAATCTGTATCAGTGCAGGTCTGACTCCTATTAACTGGTTGTTGGTGACACAGAGTCCAATTCTAGACTGTCCTTTAACTTTAAGTGCACTCGTTACTGTTTCAGTACTTAATAGCTCCTTAATAGCTCATTTACATTTTTTATTTGTAAAGCCAGTTAAGAGAAGCGTTTTCAGCTGTGGTTTGTTGTCAGGTGGCGTGGAGTGCGTGTGTTTATCTCCTCCACGTTTCGGGACATGCACGCTGAGAGGGACGTTCTGGTGCGGAGTGTGTTTCCGGAGCTGCGGCGCCGGGCAGCTCCTCACTGCCTCTACCTGCAGGAGGTGGAGCTGCGCTGGGGCGTCACTGAGGAGGAGTCCAGCCAGACCGTTCACCTCTGTCTGTCCGAGGTGTGCCGCAGCCAGCTGCTGCTCGGCATTCTGGGAGAGAGATACGGACTCGTACCGTCTCAACTGACACTGCCTGACCTTCCTCAGTACAAATGGGTAAGGACAGAATACAATTCGTTATTTATTCTTCTTCATCAGGATCAAAGTCTCTCATTGACCTGGTCTTAAATACCTCTGCACACATGGTCAACCATAGCAGTATGAACTTTCTCCACATGGGGGAGCTGTTAGTGCTGAAGTAGCTGTTTTGTGCATCATTGAAAGGGAGGAGACCTACACCAGCAGGATATTTCAGATATACGGAAATTATGCAAAGCATCTGAAACCACACTCTAGTGGCAGATCAGGGGATCAAACCTGTGTTGTTTTGGGACAAAGTCTCTGTTTATCGAAGCGGGAGAATTTAAACTAGGAACTGGGAAAAGGACAAAGGAAAGTAACAGAGCAGGGCAAGCCAGGTAGAAGAGGGGAAATTACAGAAGGAAACATGATGACTCTGTTATTATGATTCCATTATCCTGTCTTTCACTGAGCATGATTATATGATGAAAATATTCAGGCACATTAGTGGCACATATTTGCATACTGCAGTTGCATGATTGCTAATTTTGTGCTTGTTAGTGCCCATGCTTGTACAAACTTTTTTTTGTGTCATTAAGATCAGTATCAGCTTTACTTTGTGATTTTGTAGTGATGTGTGAGAAAACCTCAGTTATATAAATAGTTGAGCTGAAACTACAACATGCAACAAGCAACTAACAAACTAAAAGGAGCTGTGATTGTTTTACTCCCTTTAGTCCTTTAAATTCTTTTTTTTTTTTTTTATTCCATCAGCTGGACTCTGCCCCTGCTGGACAGTCGGTCTCAGAGATGGAAATCCGACAGTTCCACAATCTGTTTCCAGACTCTCCCAGCCGAATGTTCTTCTACTTCAGATCCCCTTGCCTGGTCAGGTACGCCTACACTGCTTCAAACGCACCTGATATGTTTAAATACTATTAAATGGTCTACCATAACCATAACTTGTTATGGTTCATTTTCAGTAATTTCAAGAAATATGCATTGTTGGGAGTCAGCTTTACCCATTCAGGAAATATCCAAAGGAGTATTTACATTAGATTGCTATATCACAACTGCACTTATGAGAGAAATAGGAATGTGTTTTCTGTGCCAGACATTTATAACAGTAGTCATTACAGTAGTCCCCCACTTTTTGCGGGTGTTACGTTCCAAGAGCATCCGTGTATAGTGAAAAAAGGCCTATATTTATAGTGTAAACCCTAAATATGCCCCCAAATATTCTCCCAGAACACTTTAAGCTCATTTTAAACTCAGTTTTATGCATTACCCGTAATGAAAATGTAAAGGTAAATAAATAATCTGAATCAGAAACCTTTTTTTGCTTACAAAATCGCTAGCATTACCAGTTAGCATTAGCAGCATGCAAAGACTCATGCACAAAAGAAAGGTTGAACTCTCTGTACCCACATGTTTAGACAGGACACAGCTTACTAATACTAAATAAACTGGGGTTAAAACACTATAATGCGAGGACACTCAATACTGTCACAGTCATACCTGTGAGTTCATGAACTGGCACAGTTCCAGCCTGCGACCACCGGGGGGTGCATCTGCCCATGGATTTCCTATTATGTCTGCCCAGCTGTATATAGTCCCTGTTGATCACTTCTCTCACCTGTAACCTATCCTTCATCTCACTCTGTGTCTCCATTGGTTCTTGTGCTGTTACCTCTGTATTTATAGTTGCCTATTCCTAGTGTTCCTCACGTCGGCATACCCTCACACTGCCCTTCTTAGTTACCCTGTCCTGTCGGATTACTAGTCGTCTTTATCGTGGCCTCGCTCTGTTTTGTCCTGTCTACTGGTGTTAATAAAAAAAAAACCTCTATGGAAGTATGGAAGTCTGCTCTGGTGCTTATATCTCCTACTCACCTCCTTCAGGACCGGACCGTGACAAATACACAGAGCAGTCTTGCTACATCTTCTTCTTCTTCTTATGGCGGTTGACAACTTTTCAGCGGTGGCGGAAATACGCTAATACGGCGAATGCTGATCCGCATAAAACGGGATTTACTGTATATCTAAAACTGCAATAAACATTTTTGGAATGAAACTCATGTAATTTCTTTAAAATCTCCTGGTGGTGCAGGTTTGTTGTGACAGTCATCACTGTTTGGCACAGTTTGCACGCAGCTTTAGTGAGAATAATCATCATGTTTGTCGAACTATTACTGGTTAGAAGTTCAGTGGAGGGTAGTTTTTGAGTGTGTCACCCTCAGTGTAGGGGAGGCTTCAAGCCCAGCACAGGGAAGCAGTAGTTGGGTTACTAATGCCAGAGGAATTACTTTGAAGTGTATAATTACAGTGTTATCGCAGTGTAAGCACTCTGGCACCACACTGCATGCCTCAATGATGTGTTTATCACAGACACTCATTTGGTGTTAATGATAAATACATGCCTTTATCATGCAGCCTGAATGTGTGTGTTTGAGTGTGATGCTGTGCTTTTTCCTCTGAGTGATGCTGCTGTGTTCTGTTTTCAGCTCTGTACCTGAAGACTGGAGAGGAGACTTCGCATCCGAGTCCAGCGAAGCAGCGGCTAAGATGAAGGATTTGAAAGGATGGATCCGGAACAATCAGTTCAGCATCACAGAAGAGTAAGGCAGTCATTTGAAATGTTTATATTTATATACCTGTCTGTCTGTGTGTCTACACATGTATAACTATATATTTAACATATCTATCTATCCACGCACACACATATAGGTATATAGATGGCTATATTAGTGTATAATACTGTACATATTTGCCTCGCCATTGTCCATTTCTCCCATATTATCTGTGCATGTTAGACTGTAATAAAGATTCAGTTTGGTGTCCGTTCTCGGTATTGTATGGATGTGTATTTTGTGGTTATCTGCCTGTTATATATTGTTGTTCTCCTTTATTCTGGTGTGTGTCTTCTGCAGTTACCCTTGCGAATGGGGCGGTGTTGTGGATGGAAAGCCGTATGTAAAAGGTCTTGAGGACTTCGCACAAGCTGCAGTGAAGGATCTGTGGGCTGCGCTGCAGAAGCTTTTCGTGGAGGTCAGGGGTTCAAATGAAAAGCACTAGAGAAACATTGTCACTACCTGAGTTTAAGATCCATTTAACCTGAGGTTTGGAGGAACTGAGTTGTGGATCCATGTTTGGGACCTTTAGAGTATAAAAGGTTAAAATCTTCTGTAGAAGTTTAAAACTGTGTTGTTTTGATTGTCACGATTATGTCCCGTCTGTACTGCGAGTGAAGTAAGAGAACCAAAGCAGACCTCGTTACTACACAAATCAGGTTTTAATTCAGGAAACAGCATACAGCACAGGGGTAAGGAAGACACAATCTGAGGGTGAGTTGAATTGTTCTCCCAGCGTTTCGGGAAGCAAGTTGTTGGAGAGTTCGCTTCGTATCCCGGGATCCAA
The DNA here is from genome assembly GCA_037577145.1 of Brachypetersius gabonensis. Taxonomy (NCBI): domain Eukaryota; kingdom Metazoa; phylum Chordata; class Actinopteri; order Characiformes; family Alestidae; genus Brachypetersius; species Brachypetersius gabonensis. The sequence continues at coordinate 4,417 of JBBJLR010007295.1, forward strand.
TCTCCCGCAATACAGGTATACGAGGAACTCTCCACCCCACATCTCTTCGTCCGCCAAGATACGGAACTCCTCCGCATATTTTCTGACCGAGCAATCACCTTTTACGAGGTTGAAAAGTCCGGGTGTTCTTAGTGTCTGGATTACACCGGCCGGCCAGGCTTCAGGACCGGACTCCAAACCAGCCTCCACTAAAGCGAAATCTGCTGGCTCGTCCTTGTCCTCCTCCACCTTGGAGGTTTTCTCAGACTGGTTTCTTGCGCTCCCCCCCTTCGTTTCATCTGAAGGGCTGGGAGTGTCCATCTTAGTGCCTCAGGGTGGCGCATAGAGGGGGAAGTACTGTCACAGTCAGGCCTGTGGACTCTGGCACAGTACCACCTGTGACCACTGGGGGTCGCATTCGCCCCATGGACTTCCTTTGAAAATTAACTGACCACCTGTAGATAATCAACTGGCCATTACTAACTTCACCTGTTTCTGTTCCTTCTATGTTCCTATTGTTTCCTAGTCCTGTCTCACATGTATTTATTGTCACCTTCTCCCATTTTCTCTCACGTCGCCCCCCATCCACACCCCCCCACCCCCCCCGGTTTCCAACCCTGGCAGCCGGACCGTGCACCAGGCGGGCCCGATCATGACCAGGCGCCGGTCCCTGCACCGGGTGACCCCGACCCTGACCAGCCGCTGCACCCTGCACCGGGCGGCCCCGATCTTGACAAGCCTCCGGACCCTGCACCGGGCGGCCCCGATCTTGACAAGCCTCCGGACCCTGCACCGGGCGGCCCCGACCCTGACGGCTTCTCAGCCGCTCCAGTCAGCCCTGACAACTTCTCAGCCTCAGAATAGAGCTTCATCTCAACTCTTCAGCTCCACTCACTCCAGCTCCACACAGTCCAGCTCCGCTCACTCCAGCTCCACACAGTCCCAGATAGGGCTGTCCAGCGCCACTTACACTCAGTCCAGATGACTTTGCTGCCGCGCCAGTCAACCCAGATGACGTGCAGGGTCCGCCCGAGAGACAATGGGAGAAGGTGACTATAAATACATGTGAGACAGGACTAGGAACCAATAGGAACATCGAAAGAACAGAAACAGTGAGTAATGGCCAGGAGATTATCTACAGGTGGTCAGTTCATTTCCAAAAGGAAGTCCATGGGGCCAATGCGACCCCCAGTGGTCGCAGGTGGTACTGTCCCGGAGTCCAACGGCCTGACTGTGACATTGATCTTCATCAGTGTTTTTTAGATGAATGAGTATGTTATTGCATTCAAAATCCAAGTCCATGATGGATTTTTTAAGTAAAAATAAACACACCTCTACAGAGAACACACTTAAACATGGCTTACAAGTGTATGCAAATTGTGTAGTGCACAATTACAAAACGATGATATTATTTTGCACTTTTTGCCGCTTAACATATTGGGGAGAAAAATGGATATGCGAAATGTACACACACACACACACACCCTTACACAGGGTGGTTGTGACAGCCACCTCGCTCTCTCCCCGCAGACCTCACCGTGACAGTGGTGGAACTTTTGCAAAGACCACATTTTTTTGGTTTATATATACAGCAAATAAGCTCTACCATGTAATTTCACCAGGGGGCGCCAGAAAATGTTCACAAAACCTCATCCTCGAGAGTCGAGTTATATAGGATCACTCTTGAACCAAAAAAACGTTTCATGATTTGCCTATTTTGCCTAATGTTGGCTGATCAACCTACTGTAAACCCAAGTCAGTACATGGATTTCAGCCATATGATCATCTGGCCAGCAAAATACCAGAGATAGCTTCATAAGCTAACCCAAAAAGCACCAACAACAGGCTACTTACTCAAGAGAAGCTCAAAGTGCCTCTGTTCATCCTTGCTGTAGTCACCAAATAAATAAATACATTTTTAATATGTAATACATAAGTAGGTTTAATTAATAGACTTTAGGGGCATAAAGGCCTAAAACAACGTGGTGTCTATACTGCATTTATTATCATTCTAAATTATTTAAACAATTAATGTTTAATGACTCAATAAAGCATGTTATTTCACAGACGCATTTAACTACAAACTAATCAGACTGCAGTCATGTAAAGACTTCGTGTTCTTGTTTCTTCCTTTGATCGTTTGTTGGAGTTTAGGAGGAAGAAGAGGCGGATCTGATGTCGGAGATTAGCGAACAGAAAGTGCATCAGGATGCTCAGCAGTGCCATTTCCATGGTAGAGGGAAGCTGGTTTTCATGGCAATAGAGAAAGTTCAGGAGTGCCAGCAGAAAGGAGGAATTCTGCTGGTAGAGGGAGGACACGGAGAGGGCAAGACCGCTTTCATGGTAAAATATTATAATTATGAAAGATCTGTCTTATTGCAATTTTTGATGTTTCTTAGTCAAGTTTTAGTGATTCAGAAAATCACAATAGTTTTCCTCCCCTTCAGTGGTTCTAGAGATCAACTAAATTATATGTATATTTTTCATTATAAGGTTATTGTAATACTACTATTATTTTCATATTAGTCTTACGCTGTTATCTACATGTATAACAAACAAACATTATATTAATATGCAAAACGTTATGAGTAGAACAAAAGGCCATCAGCCGAGCCGCCAAGTTTAGATTTTTCTAAACATGACGTTTCTAACTGTTTCTAAACCCTTGAAACTACATGAAAATAAACCACTGAAATCAGCACAGAGAAGAAAACACTACAGAATGCAATGAACTAATTTTTGGTTGCCTGTTGTTGTTGTGGTTGTTGTGGTTGTTGTTGTTGTTGTTACTATAATAATAATAATACCCAGTATCAAAACAACTACAGTTATAAAGTACCAGACTTTAGGAGAATAAACAACAAACAAAATTATCCTAAAATATCAATTAATTATCCATTTAAAGCAGCTAATAATGTGTCTGTTATTTTTAATTACATAGAAATATTAATGTCGGTAAATATTTATTGTATAAATGTACATTGACTGATATTTCTTGTATGTGTAAAATGTATATATATACACACATATATAACATATAAATTAACAAAATGTAAATAAATGTAATTCAAAGCAGGAGAAATGTATCTGTTATGTTAAATGATAAATAAATATTGTTGGACACTGTACCTGTATAAAGCTTTAATTGATTATTTCATCTTGTTTCTGTCAGGCCGGTCTGGCTCATGCGCTCAGCACTCCAGACAAACACCGAAAAGTGGCAGTCTGTGATGTCATATCCTATTCTACTGCCGCTAGCCAATCAGCTTCGGCTGTAGAGAACCTCCTCCGCTGCCTCGTCCAATGGCTGAGGAGGAAGAAGGAGCAGCAGGAGGAACTCCCTGCCAGCACACCTTACAGGTGCAGAGAGGGTTGTCATTCGCTTTTACAAACTTCACAGTGTCTATAATCTTCATAAATGTGATGATATGACTGTACCACTCTGCCAGAGACCTGCTGTCGGAGCTGCTCTCTCAGTTATTGGAGGCCAGGAGCGGTCGGGCGTTAGCCGTGCTGGTCGATGGGGCAGATCTCGTTCACGATGCTAGAGGTCGAGAAGTTTCTGAATGGATACCAGAACGCCTTCCCAAGGTCAGATATTCTACTGTAACAAAACTGCAGAAAAGAAATGAAGCTATAAATTAAAATTAATAATAGTTATTATTCGGAATGTCTTATGTAATTTTTAAATGATAGTGAAATGGTGAGGAAGAATTTAATGGTTTACACATACACACACACACACACACTATACGTGTGTGTGTGTATACACACACAAACACACACACACACACACACATGTATAGTGTGTGTGCGCATATATATACAGTATATATTTCATCATGCAAATTAATGTAAATTCACTGAGAAGGTAATTGATGATTTTTTTTTATCCATCAAGTAATCATGAAAGCCCTACCTTGAATTGACAACTATGTAAGATTTAAACCAGCAAACATAAGTGCAGTAAAGATCTCAAGCATGCAAGGATCTTCTTTTTATATTAAACACTCATATACATTCTCCATAACGTTCTTTCTCTCAGGGTGTGTGTCTGGTCCTGAGTGTCAACAGAGATTCAGCCCTTCGGACTGCGGTCAGCAGAAAGAAAGGCTCTGTGGTGTTCCCACTGGGGCTGTTACCTCTGCAGGACAGGAAGGAGATTGTGCAGAAGAAGCTGAGTGTGTATGGAAAGAAACTGAGTGATTCTGCCTTCAATAACCAGGTACAGCCCGTAAAACTCAAACACTGGAGATCTGTCAGTCTGGAGAACTACAGCTGTCTGTGTTTCTGCCTGTAGCTTCAGACGCTGCTAATGAAGAAAGGAGCTGCAAATCCATTATTCCTCCAGTTAGCTTGCGACGAGCTGAGGAACTATGCCTCCTTTGAAACGGTGAGATAAGTATATGTCTGGTGGTGATGGCAACGATGGTCATGGTGGTGGTGGTGGTGATGATGATGATAATGAGGGTAGTTGTGGTGCTAATGATGATAATGGTGATGGTGGTCGATGGTGGTGGTGGTTGATGGTGGTGGTGGTGGTGGTGCTGGTGGTGATGCCGATGATGATAATGAGGGTAGTTGTGGTGCTAATGATGATAATGGTGATGGTTGATGGTGGTTGATGGTGGTGGTAGTGGTGGTGGTGATGCCGATGATGTTGATGAGGATAGTTGTGGTGCTGATGATGATGATGGTGATGGTGATGGTGGGTGGTGGTCGATGGTGGTGGTGGTGGTTGATGGTGGTGGTTGATGGTGGTGGTGGTCGATGGTGGTGGTGGTGATGCCGATGATGATAATGAGGGTAGTTGTGGTGCTAATGATGATAATGGTGATGGTGATGGTGGTCGATGGTGGTGGTGGTGATGCCGATGATGATTATGAGGGTAGTTGTGGTGCTAATGATGATGGTGGTGGTGATGGCGATGATGATGGTCATGCATGTTGGTGATGGTGGTGGTTGTATTGATGTGATGCTGGTAATTGTGGGTGTAGTGGTCATGCTTGTTGGTGATGGTGGTTGTTGGTGATAATGATGGTGGTTGTAATGATAATAGTGGTGGTGATGATGGTAATGACATGATTATGGTGTGATGGTGGTGGTTGTAATGATGGTGATGGTGGTAGTAATATTGGTAATGTTGGTGCTGTTGTGGGGATAGTGGTCAGGGTAGAGCTGCACAATTAATTGAATTTTAATCACAATCACGATTTAGTCTGCCACGATTAAATTAAGATGATCGTTGGCGATTTTAATAGCATCTCTGCTGCATATCAGATCAAACACTTTCTCAGCCAGCCACCAGGGGGCGAACGAGAGATTAGGGCTTCAGTAAGCTGCCAAAAAAAGGAGCGCGTGTGAGTGTGTGCGTGCGTGTCTGTATGTGCGTGCGTACAGGAGAGAGTGTGTGTGCGTGTGGGAGAGTGTTTTGTGCGTGTATGAGAGAGTGTGTGCACACGTGCGTGAGTGTGTGAACGAGAGTGTGTGCGCGCGTGTGTGTGCCTGTGTGTACTGTTGCTTTCGTCAACTAAATGTCGTCAACGGACATTTATCATGAGACGATAACGAAACGAAATATATCCTGTAATATTGTTGACGAATAAGAACAAGACTAAATGTGGTTCACAAAATAAAAACTGCTAAAATGTCCCCACATTTTCGTTGACTAAAACGAGACGAGACATTGAAAAAAATCTTGTCTCGGGGAGCGGAGAAAAAAGTATGGGGACGCTCGGCCTTAGAGCTGAACGGCGTTACGTCCCAATACGTCCACTGACGTATAACTATAACTAGTGTGAACAAAAGTATCGAGACGCAGGGCCAATATAGTGCCAGGGAGAGAGAAATGGCACACACACGCGCACACACACACACACAAAGTCTCTCTCTCAAACACAGCATTTGATAAGCAGCCTTTCCCTTATCCATGCAATAAAAGCTGATCCTAAATTGTTCTGATTTGTTTGTGTAGGCTATATTTGTTTGGGAATAAAAAATGTTCAGGGAAGTTCAGGCCGACACACTGAGGGTGAAGACTTTTACCAGTTTTACAATGTGGATTTTATGGCAATACAATTTCATTTTATTCGCACTTTTTAGTGATGTGATGTTGTTTTATTTATTTATTTATTTATTTATTTTATTTAAATTTATGTGTATGTACTACGAAGTTCTAACATGGTTGGTTGGCAAAAGTGTCTGCAATGGATGGACAGTATTCTTGAGTTTATAAGGTAACAATAATATAATAATAAGAGAACCTTGTTTGGAAAGTTGAAATAGGTTTGTCTAAAAGAGAATTTTGATTTGTCTGTTCTACTCGGTACTTATACTATACTGACTGGGTTAAATAGAATTGCATCACTATAAAGGAGACTAAATTACAAATTTATTGACTAAAACTAGACTAAAATGTCATCAGTTTTGCGTGTGTGTGAGAGTGTGTGTATGTGCGTTTGTGTGCCTGTGTGTGCGTGTGTGTGTATCTTTGGTAAATTTGATTTTATTATTTTTTGTTTTTATTTGAGGTTCCATTTTGAACTGAAAACCTTGTTCACTTACGGTTTGTTTAAAATAGAAAGTGACATAAAAATGGGTTTTACCTAAAATAATAAGAATAAGAATAATTGTGATTAATAATCGTGATTGCAATATTGATCAAAATAATCGTGATTATTATTTTGGCCGTAATCGTGCAGCCCTAGGTCAGGGTGGTGGAAAAGACTGTGGTAATAATGTTGATAATTGTAGATGTGGTGGTAATGGTGGTAATAAAGATGGTGGTTAGTGGTGTTCATGACGTGATGGTGGTACAGATGGTAATTGTGGTGGTGGTGGTGGTCATGGTGGTAATAAAGATGGTGGTTAGAGGTGTTCATGACGTGATGGTGGTAATTGTGGTGGTGGTCATGGTGGTGATAAAGATGGTAACTGTGGTGGTGGTGCGGATGACTGTGATGATTATGATAATTATGTGGTGTTGATGGTGTTTATGCTTATTTTCCAGATGAAGACGAATCTGCAGACTCTTCCTCAGTCTCTGTGTGAGCTGGTCCAGCACAGTCTGCTCAGGCTGTGGGCTCAGTATGGGGCAGCCGGGCTGGACTTGACTTTGGCAGCGCTGACCGTCAGCTCCACTGGTACGAGACTCTTTAACCATTATCATTTACCTGCTCTTTATTCTTTAGCAGCACACAACTACTCTCTTTTTATATACACCACATTTATACAGTGTTTATACTCCACTAATTAACATCTGCATTGCATCATCATCACTTCTCAAGCCGTGTTGATCTATTACTGTTTAGCTTCGTTAGCCTCGTATCTCCAGTGTAAAACATAGAGAAGCAAACTTCAGTCACCAGATATGTCTCAGCTGTTTAAAATCCAGCCAACTTTTTGGAGCAGCTGGTGGTCTAGTGGTTTAGGCATTGCCCCTGCTATCAGAAGATTGTGGGTTTGAATCCCAACACTGCTAGCAGCACCACTGAGTTACCCTTGAGCAAGTCTCCGTCCCCGCACACTGGTGGCAGCCCACTGCTTCACTTGATGTATGTGATAAAAGAATTTCACACTGTTCACACTGTGTGCTGTGGTATGTTTACTGGTGACTATAAGGGGCCTCTTAACTTTACATTTAACTGTTTAAAACCACCAGTTTAGAATTGTGGTGTTCTGTGGGTATTGGTTTAACTGTACATCCTGGAAATACTGAGTGCTGTAATAATCAGCTATATTATCATTGTCTGCTACAATCTGTATGAACCTAGGTTTCATCAGAGACTTGTATTCTGTTCGTCTCACTTTTCTCTCTGCAGGCCTCAGAGAAAGAGATCTGTACTCACTGCTGAACCTGTGCAGTGACCTGAACTCCACTCCGGGCCCATTAACCTGGCAGAAAGCGCTGAAAGTCATCAGGAACCCTAAGAGCCGAGTGCCCATGGCAGCCTTCTCTCAGCTGGCACAGAGCTTACAAGGGTGAGTGCTGCAACATAGCAGAGAAACTGGTTTCCTTATGACCTGTACCTTGCTGGCCAGATTTACTGAGCCTTTTACATGTATATTCTGGCTTAGTTTATGACCACAAAAGCGTACATGCACAAAACATGGGTTGACAGCACAAAATAAAGGATGTCTGATGAATGTTTTATAACGCATTTGTCAATTTACCAAAGGTTGAACAGCTTGTAGAGGCCGTTTTTCATTTGGACTTTCCTCCATCTTTTAAAAGGTGTGAATTTGAACTCTCAGTACCACATGTGTAACACTGTGCAAAATATAATCCACAATGTCTGCATGCAGTCTTTGGTTTGTAACTGAAGTCCTGAACCAGTGAAGAACCAGGAGCAGATGATTCCAGATGGTCAGGCGGAGATCAGTATACTGGTGGTGCTGAATGCTGAGTGGGCGGAGCTCCTTTATCTAGGCTCCCTGTATCTCTAGACACTTTGTGACATGAACATCTGTATTTGTATTGATACTAGCTAGTAATGCAAGTAGCAAAGTGCAAATTGCACACTCGCTTCAACTTTCACACAGTACACTAATTGGATGCAGAAATCACAGGGAATAGAGAGGCATTTTCTGATTCTGTCTGGTAAATATAGAACATTATTCGCAATATAGATTCTTGGCCTGCATTCTGCCCATCATAGGCTCATTAGAAGGTATTGGTCTAACTAAAAAAGGACTGAAGATAAATGGTAATAAAAGACTGATTGGTTATAAAGAGTTTTAAACTCCACTTATAGGGAGATTTACTGGCTTTGCTCATGTTTACCTTGAATCTTATACACACACTTAGGACATACACATTCATTTTTAACATGTAAGGAAAAACTGAAGGTAGTTTTTGTATGTGTGGTTTGTCCCTTCATACTCAGCTTGATCCGGCCGTCTCTCTCTTTTGGACCGGACGAGCCCCTGACCCTGACTATTCCGGAGGTGAGGTCAGCTTTCGAGGAGCTCTTCCTCTCCACAGAGAAGGACCGAACCAGAGCACATCTGATCCTGGCAGGTAATACAACAGACTAAAAGAAATAAGCCAGGGCTTTTTAACTTGATCTCTTTTTGCCACTGGATATTAATTGCATGCTCCCCATGAAATGAAATAATGTGTGTGTGTGTGTGTGTGTGGGGGGGGGGGGCTAATGAGTTTTTTTTTTCATGATATATTTATTGAGCCATTCACATGTTGTATGACAATGGAATTTACAGAATCAGATATTTGCTCTGTTTTTTGTACATGAATGTCACATAACATAACAAAATGTAACAAAACACAACATAATATACCCTCCCACACACCCACACCCCCAGTCCCAATCCTAGCTGTCCAGCTAGTTCGTCAAAACCTATAACTGCTAGATATTGCTGCAGAAATGTAGAGAGAGGTACCCAAATTTTATTGAAAGTGGAGAGTCTGTCACAAAGAGTATATCGTATTCGTTCCAGATGTGATGTGTTTACAAGGTCATTAAGCCAGAGCTTTAAGGGGGTAATATGCTGAGTGTTTGTGAAGAAACAGTGGTAGTTGACTGACTCTGATCATTATATCTATGCCACAGTGTGGCCTGT
>JBBJLR010007323.1:0-13972 GCA_037577145.1 Brachypetersius gabonensis
TTACCACTACCTTAATGATTAACAACTACTCTTTGCTAGACTAATGACAGGTATTAAATCATGCTAATGCTAAACTTCTAATCCCACATTAGCCAGCAGTAAAGGCCCAGGCTGGAGCTGTTTGGTGTTAGTTAACAGTGAAGACCCAGGTTGGTGCTGTTTGTGGTAGCCAGCAGTGAAGGCCTGGGCTGGAGCTGTTTGATGTTAGCCATCAGTGAAGGCCCAGGCTAAAGCTATTAAAGCTATTTGGTGGTAGCCAGCAGTAAAGGCCTAGGTTGGAGCTATTTGGTGTTAGCCAGCAGTGAAGGCCAAGACTGGAGCCATTAGTGTTAGCCAACACTGAAGGCCCAGGTTGGAGCTGTTTGTGTAAGCCAGCAATGAAGGCTCAAGCAGGAGCTGCTGGTATTAGCAAAGAGCGCAGGCTCAAGCTGGAGCTGTTGGTGTTAGCCAGCAGTGAATGCCCAGATAGGAGCTAGTAATAAGGCTGGAGCTATGGTTTTTATTTTATATCCAGATAAAGATGTAAACCATAAACAATTTAGAAATAGAAATAGAAACTATTTTCATGGAAGAAGGAGATCAAATGGACAGGAATAGGATCTCAGGAGACTGGTATGATTCTTACCTGACAGGGTTGATGTTGCCAGGTACAGTAATCCCTCAGTTTTATGTGGATCAGCAGTCACGGATTCAGTCTCACGCATTTTTTTCTGTGAACCATACTAATTATTTTTCACAGAAAAAACAGATATCCTCGCATTTTTTGTGCTTTTGTGACATCTGTGTCTTATCCGCCTAGTGTGTCCTGGAAATTTGCATATATTCTTCATAATCATACATATATTCCATTGTAATCACATACTGTAAGGGGAATTCGGTATATTCAGTTGATGATTCATATTCAGATGACTCTTTCTAGTTATACTCATATTAAGGGTGATTCTGTTGGCTATTGATTAAGGTTACAGAGTTTAGGGCACAGTGACATGATTAAATCAAGGTTGTTATTTTGCGTAAACACTATGCGTTCTAGCTAAAGATTCAGATTAGGTGTTTTGTTGCACTTCTTCAGGGTCGTCACCATGGGGACGCAAGGGAGGCACCATGGTTTCTGCCCATGTTTGATAAGGTGAACTGTCATTTTGAAAGCATAAGAAGTCTTCTGTGAAGTACGAATTCAGAGAGAACTTCAGAATCCAGAACTGCCCTGGGTGACGAATAACTCTCTCCTTCTGCAGAAGTCAAATAAAGTCTTTGTTTTTGAGCGAAGGACTTTGTCCGTTTTCTGATTTTTCTTGCCCCAACATTTTGGCATCCCAGATGGGACCTCACGACTTGAGCGACCTGACGGGTGGATCCTGGAATGGACGTCAACCCAATCTCTCAAGCCCTGCAAAAAAGACTTCAAGGACGGAGAGGGGGATCTGCTGTGGGCCGCTCCAGCGCTGAGGGTGACAAGGGGGGGTTAGTATTACCCCCAACTATGATAGGTGAGACTCCAGGAGGTGGGTCCAGTCTAGAAACCTATTTGAAGGCAACATTTGTATGGGCAAGAGATCCAATCGCTACCAGTATTAAAGCAAAGAGGGCTGAGGCAGTGTGAGGCTGCTGGAGGTTTTGAGTTTGTATGAACCGGTTCTTTAAGCTTTTTCTTTTTCCTTTTAAGTATTAAGCTTGTGTGGAGCAGTTTGAGTCTGCTAAAATGGGAAGTTAGGTGCGAAAAATACTTTGATTGCATCTAGATACATTAGGAGAGTTTGGGATTAAATTTTTTTTTTTTTTAATTACTGTTAATTAAATTTTTCTTTTTGCTGCTGATAAATAACTATACAATCACATATTATCTTAGACATTACACATTTTCCACTGGCCACTGTACAATGAGCTCAGCAAAGTGAACCAAGCACACAAGTCTCCATCCCCACACAGCCAGCCAGAAGCAGAAGTGAAACAGTGGATGAAGCCCCCCCACTTCCCTCTACAGACTAGAGGGTGACACGGGAGTGAATTTTCAAACCTCTCCCGTCCCACTCCCACAAAAAAAATCCCGTCCCGTCCCAATCCCATTAAAAAACTGGGGGAAAATCCCATCCCGTCCCAATACCAGAAGAATGACTCCCATTCCCTCCCACTCCCGTGTTGTTGTTGTGTTTTTGGGCTAAAATCTGTCAGTTACTTTAAAAAAAATTCCTGGTCAGATCTGGAGGAAGCTCTGAAGAAACATCTACAAGAAGCAAGAATGGAGGAAGTGGAAAGAAACATATGGCCAATACATCTACAATTCACACACACTTGAGGCAAATTTAGCTGAAAAATAAATAAATAAATAATAATATCTGATAGAGGATATTCAGTGTGAGGAGATCAAGTGACTGAACAACTTATATGTATGAATATGTGTATACAAGGGGGTGAATAGTTCCTGCATGCCAGCTTATTACCAGGCATTACTTAATAGTGAAATTTTGCAGTAAATGATCATAACATTACATGTGATCCAATCCTATAATAGTACAAGGAACAGTGTGTGAACATCTGGTTTTCAGTTGACATAGCTGTGAACGGCTTTAAAAGAAATTACGGGAAAGTTAAAGTGTATTAATCAAAATACATTTTCTTTTCGGGTTTTGTGTGAAACATAACTAAGAGAGCATCTGCAGGCGGGTGGCCAACAGATTGCAGATGGAAGTAGTACCCCACTAGCCCGGAGGGAAACTGTACGGGCGTCAGTATGAATAACATATTGTTTTTGTTTGTTTTTGGGGTTTTTTTTTGTTGTTGTGGTTGTTGTTGTTTTCTGAGGAAGAGGGGAGTAAATTGTTTTTTTGTCTTTTAGTTTTTTTGTTTTGCTGAGAAGGGTCATAAAGTATCCAAGTCCAAATTAGTTTGAGCGACAAAAGGTCCAGTTTTAGGACCCATTCTTTTTATGCACTTTTATTCCAAATTATTTTCAGGTGAGCACCATTTGCGAGAGTTAACGCAACAATTATTTAGTTCTGCACCAGTGCAGTGGACTGAAGACGTGTTATTGGCTTTCACACAATTGAATTCAGCCTCACAGCCAGCTCCGTACAGGGGTCTCCGAACCCCTATAAGCCTTAAGCTCAGGTTGTAGACCAAAGGGGAGTGAAGATTTCAAATTATTGATGTTTAATTTAGGTATTACAATACTTTGTTGAATCAAAAGTAACAACAAAAAAAAGAATTATTAAACAATATATAATTCTGCTACTGGGCTCTGCAAATGCTTCCAGCCGCTGCGCATGATGGCTGTGTTTTTGTCGCTTCTTGATCAGTATTACTGTCTATAATGAGCCCGCCCCAGAACCTATGCAACTGGGGGCATCTCGGTTGGAGCTCCGCCACCAGCGACAACAGGCTAGGGGTGTGTCTCTACTGTGGGAGGGCAGGACACTGGCGTCAGCACTGTCCCCTAAGAACAGTATCAGAAGCCCAGACTCAGGTTGTAGATCCCCAATTGTCTAACTAATTTGTGATCCCTGTTTGTTTGTCCGGTTTTGACCCTGTACCCTCTGTTTGTGCCCTTGTAGATTCTGGATCGGCTGGGAATTTTATTTCGCAGTCTCTCGTCTCCTCCCTGTGTATTCCCACTCGAGCACTAGCCAAACCTGTCACGGTTCACGCCCTTGACGGTCACCCTGTATGCAATACGTTCCTCAGCCACGTCACTATTCCCCTCACGGTCACAGTTCAACATACACACACAGACAAGTGCACTTTTATTGTTCTCCCCCAGTCCCATCATCAGATTATTTTAGGCATTCCCTGGCTCCGCACTCACAATCCCCATATTAACTGGCACACACATAAGATAGAATCATGGTCCCCCTCCTGTCTGTTGAAAGTCCCCAGTTCACCACATCTGTTGACATCCCTGCACCATACACTGACCTTTCCAAAGTGTTTTCTGTGTCAAGGGCAACCATTCTTCCTCCTCATAGGCCTTGGGATTGTGCGATTGACCTGATTCCAGGAAAAACCCCTCCTCGGTCACGAATTTATCCGTTGTCTGAGCCAGAGACCCGGGCAATGGAGGAATACGTGTCTGAGACCCTGGAGCAGGGGTTTATCAGGAAATCGCGGTCCCCTGCCTCCGCCAGTTTCTTTTTCGTGAAGAAAAAGGACGGGGGTCTCCGGCCGTGTATTGACTATCGTGGGCTCAATGAGGTCACAGTGATGTACACGTACCCGCAGCCCCTCATCCCGGCCACCATCGAGCGGCTTCAGGGTTCCTCCTTCTTTACGAAGTTGGACCTCCGAAGCGCGTACAACCTGGTGCGTATACGGGCAGGTGATGAATGGAAGACTGCGTTTAGTACGGCCTCTGGCCATTATGAATATTTAGTTATGCCTTATGGCTTGGCAAATGCTCCCTCTGTATTTCAGGGCTTTGTAAATGACATCCTACGGGACATGTTGGATCGTTTTGTAGTCGTCTATATCGACGACATCCTAGTGTATTCCCCGTCGTTAGAAATACACATACAGCATGTCAGAAAGGTACTCACCCGCCTGTTGAAGCACGGGTTGTACGTGAAGGCCGAGAGATGTGAGTTCCATAAAGAGGAGGTCACGTTTCTTGGTCACCGCATCAGTCGGGAAGGGGTCTCTATGGAAGAGGCAAAGGTGGGTGCAGTGTCTGAGTGGCCAGAGCCCACGACAGTCAAAGACGTGCAACGGTTCCTGGGGTTCGCCAACTACTATCGGCGTTTTATAAAGAACTCTAGCACAGTGGCTGCTCCTCTCACGTCCCTCCTCCGAGGCTCTCCTAAAACATTATGTTTTACCCCGGAGGCATGCACCGCCTTCGCTAAACTCAAAAGGGCATTTTGCAGTGCCCCCATTCTAAAAATGCCCGATCCAGAACGGCAATACACCGTGGAGGTGGATGCCTCGGAGGTAGGGATTGGGGCAGTCCTGTCGCAACATCACGGGTTCCCCCTAGGAAATTACACCCCTGTTCTTTTTTTTCCAGGAAACTGACGGAGGCAGAAAGGAACTATGACGTCGGCAACCGCGAACTGCTTGCTGTGAAGGAGGCGTTGGAGGAGTGGCGCCACTTTCTAGAAGGAGCCCGGCAGCCTTTTGTTGTCCTAACCAATCACCGCAACCTGGAACATGTTCGTAAGGCCAAAAGGCTTAATCCCAGACAGGCACGATGGGCTTTGTTCTTCAGCAGGTTCAACTTCCAAATCTCATATCGTCCGGGTACATTGAACGGTAAAGCTGATGCCTTGTCGTGGCTGTATGGGACCGAAAAAGAGTCCAGAGAACCTGAGCCCATCCTACCACCCTGGTTCTTTGCAGCTCCAATTCAGTGGGACTTAGAGGGTGAGATAGCAGAGGCACTCAAGGGGGTCGCAATACCACCCGAGTGTCCTGCTAACAAAACCTATGTCCCAGAGGCATTTTGGCAAAGGGTGGTGGAATGGGCTCACGTGACCCCCGCAACAGGACACCCGGGCGTTACGAGGACTTTGGAAGTGGTGGCACAGAAGTACTGGTGGCCGTCCCTGGGTCGGGACGTTAGGCATGCGGTACTTTCGTGCTCCATCTGTGCAACAACGAAAAGCCCTTGTGCTCTAAAAACTAATGCCCCTACCGGTACCGGACAGACCGTGGTCGCACTTAGCAGTGGACTTTTTCACGGATCTGCCGGTTTCCAAACGGGCCTCAGTTCACGTCGAGAGTGTGGAAGGCATTCCTGGGCCACCTGGGGTCTGCGGTCAGCCTGACCTCGAGGTATCACCCCCAGTCGAATGGTCAGGCGGAGCGAACCATCCAAGAGCACGGCCGATTCCTCCGGGCATACTGTCACAGCCGGCAGCACGACTGGGCAGACTTCCTCTCCTGGGCAGAGTACGCCCAGAACTCTCTGCGTCACTCCTCCACTGGCCTGACACCTTTCGAGTGTGTGCTCGGGTGTCAACCCCCGCTCTGCCCGTGGGACCAGAGCATCACTGAGGCTCTGGGAGTGGATGACTGGTTCCGTCGGGCGGAGCGGGTATGGGAGGATGCACACACATCCATCCAGCAGGCCGTTCGTTGGTTTAAGCAACGTGCCGATCGCCGGAGGAGAGAGACGCCTCTCATAAGAGAGGGTGACAGGGTTTGGCTGTCCACAAAAGATTTGCACCAAAAACACCCCTGTTCTAAGTTGTCCCCCTGGTTTACTGGTCCCTTTTTAGTTATTAAACAAGTA
The DNA here is from genome assembly GCA_037577145.1 of Brachypetersius gabonensis. Classification (NCBI taxonomy): domain Eukaryota; kingdom Metazoa; phylum Chordata; class Actinopteri; order Characiformes; family Alestidae; genus Brachypetersius; species Brachypetersius gabonensis. The sequence continues at coordinate 6,224 of JBBJLR010007323.1, forward strand.
AATCCCGTTTCGTTTAAGCTCCAGTTACCCCCTGACCTTAAAATCCACCCTGTGTTTCATGTGTCCCTCTTAAAGCCTGTCCATCCTGGTTCCCTTAACGAGAGCGAGGTAGCCGTTACACCGCCTGAGCCGCTCTCCGTCGAGGGTGCTCCAGCCCACCGAGTACGGTCATTGCTCAACTCTCGTCGCTGCAGGGGTGGGTTGGAGTACCTGGTAGATTGGGAGGGGTACGGTCCCGAGGAGAGGAGTTGGGTTCCGTTGCGGGACATCCTCAGCCAGGAGCTGAGGGATGAGTTCCATGCGGCTAGGTCGGATCGCCCCGCTCCTCGTCCTCGGGGTTGTCCCCCTCGCCAGCCATTGCTCCCAGAAAAAGGAGGGAGGCGACGTGTCCCTCGGGATCCCCAGGAGGGGATTCGGCCTGGAGAGGGGGGTACTGTAACGGTTACCTCACTCTCTCCCTGTCGTATTCGCTCGTCTTCCCCTGAGTTTTGATGTCCTTGTGTTTGTTTACGTTTTCCATGTCTCGTTTCCCCTCGTGTTCCACCCCATATGCTCTCTTTGTTTACATCCGTGTTTTCCCCGTGTCGTTTCCGGTTTCCGTTTCCTCCGTGCTCCCTTCCCCCTTGGTGTCCCCGTAGTCCACTGTTATGATTTGTATCGCGTCCTGGTTCCCATTAGTTCCACCTGTCCCTCGTTTGTCCCCCTATTTAAACCCCAGCCGATCCTTCGTCCGGTGTGTCTGTATTTGTCTTTCCTCAATGGTGTTTGGTTGCTTGTGCAGAATCCTAGAATATATTTCCTGATCTGTTGTATGTTTAACCTTGCCCTTTGTTCTTTGTCTGCAGGTCCGTGTTCCTCCGTTTTGACTTTCAGTTCCGCGTTTGCCCAATGCTGGTAACATGGTCACCGTGTTCAGCTCGCCAAGCTGCACAGGAGGGTCGAGCCCTCAGAATCCTGGTTTTGTTTTTGTTTGTTCGTTTGAGGAGCATGGACTGTAGGTTTTGTTTTCTACTGTGTTTTGTGTTTTCCTTGCTGTTTTGGGGTATTGTTTTCATGTGTACTGGTTTCTGTTATTTGTTTTGTGCATTTCCTATGTTGACCCTGAGTCGGGGACAGTTGTGTTTTGTGTGTTGTTCTTATTAAATCGTATCATAACCGTACTGTGGCGTCCGCCCCATTCCCTTCCCAGAACCACACCGTGACAGAAACTTTATTCATCCCCATGGGGAAATTCCAAGATTTGCAGCCACGTGAGCGGCGCCTTTAAGGTAAGAAATGCAATACATAAGGAAAAAGAGAGGCAAAAAAAGAGCCCCTCCCAAACTGTGAGGGCAGCTTGGGAAGAGGGGGGAAAAAAAACACCTCAACAACAAAGCACATAGACACATGAAGACATGACTCGACTTGCTTTTCAGGAGTCGGATAACAGGGCAAGGAGAGTCTCAGAAATAGATATTTAAACAGGACGAGACGGACAAACTGAGAATAATATTTTGAGTAAAAGAAGTTTTCAGCTAAATATTGTAATAATGTGTCATGTGCTCCAGCCATGCCAGTGCAGGAACATGAGATGAATGTGACCAAGAGGGCCACTGGCCCCAAGAGTGTCCAGAGGGCAGTGACGATGAGCGGCTGAGAGACGCTGAGAGAAGAATAAAAGATCTGGAGGAGGCTCTGAAGAAACATCTACAAGAAGCAAGAATGGAGGAAGTGGAAAGAAACATATGGCCAATACACCTACAATTCACACACACGAGGCAGATTTAGCTGAAGGAGGGTGGGGGGAATAAATAATAATATCTGATAGAGGATGTTCAGTGTGGGGAGAACAAGTGACTGAACAACTTATATGTATGAATATGTGTATACAAGGGGGTGAATAGTTCCTGCATGCCAGCTTATTACCAGGCATTACTTAATAGTGAAATTTTGCAGTAAATGATCATAACATTACGTGTGATCCAATCCTATAATAGTACAAGGAACAGTGTGTGAGCATCTAGTTTTCAGTTGACATTTTCTTTTCGGGTTTTGTGTGAAACATAACTAAGAGAGCATCTGTAGGCGGGTGGCCAACTGATTGCAGATAGAAGTAGTACCCCACTAGCCCGGAGGGAAACTGTATGGGAGTCAGTATGAATAACATATTGTTTTTTGTTTGTTTTTGTTTTTTGGGGGGGTTTTGTTGTTGTGGTTGTTGTTTTCTGAGGAAGAGGAGAATAAATTGGCTTTACTTCCTGCTTCCTTGTGGGTACAAGGCAAGCATGATGTTGGTTTGATTGGGGGTTGTGATCCAGTTGTAATTACTGCACAGAGCTCTTTCCGTCTGATGCGGCATTGAGTTCTGTGAGTGATTTGGTGAACGCATTTTTTCACTGTCCCTTTACTTTTGTACAGTCGGTTTTGCTTCGCGTTTGAGTTGCAAGAGAAGTCGTACACGTTTACGAGATTGTGTCAGGGGTATTTTGAGTCTCCTAACACTTATATGTCTTTGAAAAATTTATTTTAAACATACGTTCTGCCCGAGAGCAGCGTTTGTTACAGTATTTGGATGATTTGTTGATATAGTCAGAGCTTGAGAAAGAGAAAAAGGCTACACTGTGTCTTTTAGTTTTTTTGTTTTGCTGAGAAGGGTCATAAAGTATCCAAGTCCAAATTAGTTTGCGCGGCAAAAGGTCCAGTTTTAGGACCCATTCTTTTTATGCACGTTTATTCCAAATTATTTTCAGGTGAGCACCATTTGCGGGAGTTAACGCAACAATTATTTAGTTCTGCACCAGTGCAGTGGACTGAAGACGCGTTATTGGCTTTCACACAATTGAATACAGCCTCACAGCCAGCTCCATACAGGGGTCTCCGAACCCCTATAAGCCTTAAGCTCAGGTTGTAGACCAAAGGGGAGTGAAGATTATTGATGTTTAATTTAAGTATTACAATACTTTGTTGAATTAAAAGTAAGAACAAAAAAAAATTATTATTTAACAGTATATAATTCTGTTACTGGGCCCTGCAAATGCTTCCAGCCGCTGCGCATGATGGCTGTGTTTTTGCCGCTTCTTGATCAGTATTTCTGTCTATAGTGAGGGTGTTGGGAGAAGGAATGATGTTCACCAAATAAATGCACAACAAAGTAAAGCTTTGCTGCATGTATACTAATACAGAATCTGTACGTTTCTCCCCATATTGTTAAAAACGGGGGAGGCACAATATTATTAATACTACCCACCCACCAAAATTTAAATAGATATATTTAGAAAGACAGAAAGAAAGAGGAAGAAAGAAAGAAAGAAACTTTATTCATCCCCATGGGGAAATTCCAAGAGTTGCAGCCACGTGAGTGGCGCCTTTAAGGTAAGAAATGCAATACATAAGGAAAAAGAGAGGTGAAAAAAGAGCCCCTCCCAAACTGTGAGGGCAACTTGGGAAAAGGGGGGAAAAAAACAAAGCACATAGACACATGAAGACATGACAAGAGAAAAGAAATAATACAACCAGCTAAGATGCTGCTAAAGTGGTTTGAAGAATATGTGGGAGAAACAGACAAACAAGAAAACTGTACAAAGTATGGGAACCAAAATGATGTCATTAGTTGTATACTGCTCTCAGTTTTCTCACCAACAGGTGAAGGCGCTGTTACCAGTTCGGATATCCCGTTCAACCAGGAGACTGGGTGGTGATAAAGGACTCAGGCGAAAGAGGGGTAACCAGCCCATGACAGGTTCTCTTGACATCATCAACAGCCCTGAGGGTCCAAGGCCGAGTGACATGGACACACATCTCGCATTGCTGACGAGCACCACAGCCAGAGGAGGGTGAAACAGTTCCTGCTGGGTCTTCTGACGCTAAGCCTCCTGGTGGCAACGCCCGCCACAGCAGAAGGACAAACTGAGAATAATATTTTGAGTAAAAGAAGTTTTCAGCTAAATGTTGTAATGTGTCATGTGCTCCAGCCATGCCAGTGCAGGAACATATGCTTCCTAATGAGTCTTGTCTGGGTTAATCTTTCTCACAGGTTTTTGTTTCAGTTCTGGTTTCAGCAGTACGTGCTGAGATTCTAGAAGAAAGGTGTGCTTTTATGATTTACCATATAAGTGAATTTTGCAGGTATACAGGGCATACACTCATACAGGGTCTTACTGTAAGCCTCAAATGTTGAACATTAACTCTTTCCAGATTTATGAGCATCCAAGGGCTGATTATTGTTTGTGTATAGTTCAGACTATTATTTGGGTAAAGAAAAAAATTTACATAACTGTTGGGTTGAAAATGGTACTGTATCTAACGGAACACACACACATCAAGTAAAAGTTCCAGTAAACTACACATACACAAGACATGGGATGATGTGTAGCTGTGGTCAACATGCATATTCACATTTGCCTTCAGTTTGAAGGGGAGGTTAGGTAATATATCGGCTGTAATTCTGGCAGGGTCCCAACAGCCCTCTTGTTCTCTTGTTACTTTTCCCCATAAAGGTTCTTGTTGCTTTCTCTCTGGGTCGACCTGATGGATGGATTTCCCTTTTGAGTCTTGGTTCCTCACGAGGTTTCTTCCTCCAGCTGAGGGAGTTTTTCCTTGCCTCCGTCACTCACTAGCGGCTCGGACCTGGACTCTTTAAAACTGCTTTGAGACAACTTGGTTGTAAAAGCACTATATAAATAAAACTGAATTGAATTAAGTTTTTTCCAAGCCAGAAAGTGAAGAAAAGCATGGATATGGTTCCAGGCAGGTTCAATGGGTATGTCCTAGGTAACCAGGGGACTACTCCAGGACAGAGTATAGGTTGGTCTTTGCTTATAGGAGCAGGGACAACCATAACTATTAAAAGGTAAATGAGCTGGGTTGGGAAGTTCTAGCAAACCAAACGGTGTCAGTGTCAGATGTAGAAATAGCTACAATTAGAGAAGCAGTTCTCCAGAATAGAGTTGCTTCAGATTTTATCTTAGCGACAGAAGGAGTGTGCAAGGTGTTAAACTTTTCGTGGTGTTTTCACATTCCTGACTGTAGTGATTTGGGCTTTGTTGTAATTTCTTGTCTCCGTGGTACAATTTCATCTACTACAAAGGCATTTGTAACACAGAACCATACTTTTGTGCATGCACAGCTGACTATCTTACTGAGAGATAATAATGAGCCATATTGCTTAAAATCAGATGGAGATGGAGTTGAGGATGTAGATGGAAAAAATAGACATTTGTTTGTTTGTTTACAAATAAACAAAATGGGGGAACTGTCCTGGAAATTTGCATATATTCTTCACAATCATACATATATTCCATTGTAATCACATACTGTAAGGGGAAATCGGTATATTCAGATGATGATTCATATTCAGATGACTCTTTCTAGTTATACTCATATTAAGGGTGATTCCGTTGGCTATTGATTAAGGTTGCAGAGTTTAGGGCACAGTGACATGATTAAATCAAGGTTGTTATTTTGCGTGTTTTCGAGCTAAAGATTCAGATTAGGTGTTTTGTTTAGACCAGGGAGCGCTTCTTCAGGGTCGTCACCATGGGGATGCAGGGGAGGCGCCATGGTTTCTGCCCATGTTTGATAAGGTGAACGGTCATTTTGAAAGCATAAGAAGTCCTCTGTGAAGGACGAATTTAGAGAGAACTTCAGAATCCAGGACTGCCCTGGGTGACGAATAACTCTCTCCTTCTGCAGAAGTAAAATAAAGTCTTTTTGATTTTGAGAGAAGGTCTTTGTCTGTTTGCTAATTTTTCTTGCCCCAACAAACGTTAGTGAACTAATGTGTGTAATTTTTGTGGCTGAGCCAGTCTCGCCAGTCACCCTCCTCCAGGGTGTTAGCTGGAGGGCCTCCTGACGAACATTAGTGGGGACGTATAATCACCAAGGAGGAGTATTGGCTGGCAGTAGTTCCAAAGGTCTGTCCCCGGTAGACTCAGTCTTCCAAAGCCCACCGGAGAGGAGCCAAGATGATGTTGGACGGAAGCACAGGTCCGGTGTCCGTTCAGGGACTCTGGTACTGGCGAGAAAGAGCCTTGGTGTTTTTTGACCCCAGACGGTAAGATAGGTGGAATTCCAGAAAACATTGCAGCTGTTTGAGCAATGTGGTAAGGGGCCATGAACGAACAGCCGTCAGCTTCTGGAGATCCATGGCCACATCCTGAGAGAAGATGACAAATCTGATAACTAGGGTTTCATAGTGAAATCCTCATCACCTCCCTGTTGTATGCACTCCTAAAGTCCAGTTTGGAAAATACCTTGGCACCAGAGAGGGCGTCCAGGGCGGTGTTGGTGAGAGGAAATGGATGACGTTTTTTTATAGTGATGTTGTTGAGTCAACACAAGGACGAAGACCACTGCCTTTTTAACATAGAAAAACCCTTTAGGGGGAGGATGCGGGTCAGATGGTACCTTGATGAAGACCCTCTGTGATGTATTAGTCCATAGGTTTTTGCTCCCCCGCAGTGAGAGAATAAAGACAGCTGCGGGGTGGTACTGCGCCTGGTTGGAGGTCAATTGCCAGGTAATAGAGGTGATGAGTATTGCTCCTGGTCATCTGGACTGCCAGCGTCCGGAATTCAGCTGTATACCTGCTGACGGGTCCACCACCACCTCACTTTCAGGATGTTGAAACGCAGCCTTGAGTTGGCAGGTGAAGGTGGAGTTGGAGCAGGCAGCCTCTCCATTGGACCTGAAGACTGCAGCGGCCCACTCTGCTGCCTGCCCAGTGAGAAGGGAGGTGAGAAGTGCGACCCTACTTCTGTCTGAGGAGTAGCAATGCGGCTAAAACTCAAAAAACGATGGGTTAGTAAGGAATACTGCACACTTCGAATCCGTCCCATTCCTCTTATCAGGTAAGACTATTTTTGTTCTATCAGTAATTGAAGGGAGTTCAGCAGCTGCTTGGGAGGACAATTGTTCAGTAGATAAGTTTTGCTATGAGTCAGAGATGGGTCGTCTCTGTGCGAAGAGACGCTACTTCCTGCTTCAGATTCACAAGCTCCTGTTTAAATACCTGATGTGTGTGATTTCCAATGCCATGTGACATCACATGGTCTGGTGTGTGTGACACTTTTTCTCAATTTCTGTGTCTTTTTGCTGGATTTTTACAGATTATTTCCATAGGATGCATGCATATAGGTTTACTAGTGGTTTGGAAAAATAAATACATAATGGCAACATTTGCACTGTAGACATCACAACACCTGGTTCCTGACACCACTGCTGTAAAAAGTTAGTAAGTTTCTCCACAATTAACTATTTCTGTTAATAGATATGAAAGACTTCTTTTGAAAACATTTTAGCCCTTTAAACTCCTTAAACGGCAACCTTATTATGCAGTTAGTGGTCTTAAGCTTATTATTCAATAACTGAAATACATTATTCAATAATGATTTAAAATTATTCAATAATTACAATGGAACTAAAGTGGCTCCTTATAGTCATGTGTGAAGACATCTCAGTACAGTACACAGCGTGAACAGTGTGAAATTCTTTCTCTGCATTTAATCCATTCACCAAGTCCAGCAGTAGGCTGCCACCAACAGTGTGCTTGGTGAGCAGTGTGTGGGGACGATACCTTGCTCAAAGGTACCTCAATGGTGTCACTAACAGTCCTGGGATTTGAGTCCCTGAAGTTTTGATCGCAGGGACAGCTCCGTAACCACTAGGCTGCTAGCCATCCCACTAATCATAAGACAATTGTCTATTTAAAATGTATTACAAAGTAAGAGAGAGAGAGAGAAACATTCTTTACATTTATTCTTTACATCTTGT
>JBBJLR010007334.1:0-13972 GCA_037577145.1 Brachypetersius gabonensis
GAGCCCTGACCTCAACCCCATCCAGCACCTTTGGGATGAACTGGAACGGAGATTGTGATCCAGACCTTCTCGTCCAAGGTCTGACCTCGTAAATGCTACAGAATGAATGGACATAAATTTCACAGAAACTCCAATCTTGTGGAAAGTCTTCCAAGAAGAGTGGAAGCTGTTATAGCTGCAATGGGGGACCAACTCCATATTAAAGTCTCTGGATTAGAATACAATGTCATTAAAGTTCCTGTTTGTGTAATGGTAAGGTGTCCCAATACTTTTCACCATATTATGTATGTATAGTTTGAGTCATGAGTTACAGACACAGCGGCACAGCTTGTTTCTCCCAGCAGCGTCCAAATCATTGATCTGAATCATTTCACACTAAATGGCACCTAAAAGATTTCTTTGCCATCTGTTTGTAATACTCTGCTGTCAAAGAAGCTATAAACTGTTTATTTATAGTAATATCTAGAACAGCATGTCAAGTACTGTTAAAAAAAGGCTATTTGTGTCACTCTATTAGCGACAAAATCTCACATTCTATTTCCACATCCAGATGGAAAAAATCAGTTTAATTCATGCCAACCTGATTTACAAACTGTCTGTTCCAGTTCTAATGACCCACACAAGATATTAGGAGGGACGGAAGTGTCAGGTTGGAAAAGAAGGTGGGAGGAATGTTGCTGCAGAACACACCGCACACAGATTGTGTCTTTTATGATCAGTTTTCACAAATGTAATATCTTGGCAGCTGTCTACAGAGTTAAATGAGCCTGTTTTGCCTTGGTCTCCTTCAAAAACACATACAACGAACTCGAAGCTAATCCTGAGCAGCCTCTTCAACATCTAATCTCCCAAAGTGGGGACCACTTTAAATACGGCATTTTCTGCAGATTAGTGAATAATTTATATTGATCTCAGTTTAACACACATTGAAAAACAGCAATGATATATTATTGGTTTTCTCTGTAAAGGATGTATAATATCCTCTACACTCTTAAAAGAGTCCACTTCAAAGCCTTTTGAACATTTAAACTTTTAAACATTTTACATTGTAAGAGAATTAACAATTTTCTGTATAAATTGAGCATTTTGACTTTAATCTGTAAACTACATCAGTACAGAAGTGATTTAAGTTGTCTTTATTATTAAGTGTGGATGTGTTTTAAATGTGTTTCTTCAGAATGAGACTGATATACTTTGTAGTGAAGTCTATATTTAACATATATAGACTTATAGGCCATATCAGAATCAGAATCAGAATCATATATGAGAATATGAGTGAATTTCTTTATATCAGCAGGTGTGCAAATAAACAGATGCAATAGAACATCTTCTAAATTGTCAGAATTCCTGCTGAAATAAATCATGTTGACTTTTTTAGTCCATGCTGCAGGTAAGAAAGTTCCCTGACCTCATCAACCCCAACACATCAGGGACCTCCAGATCATCCTTAATGATTCAGAAACACCAAACAACTAATACTTTCAGAGATCAAGTTTGAAACACACCTGCATTGAAGTTTAGAGTCTGAAGTTTCTTCAGTCGCTGATGGTCCTCTCCTCTTCTTTGTAGTGTAGCTGTAAGTGTATTTTGTACTCACTCTTTGTGTTTTGCTCACTGTTAGTAAAGCCTCAACCCCTAGAACTGACTAGAGTTCTCCACGACGATTAGAGGGGAAAAGAGTACTGAAGTGTTTCCCTACCATCAATCAACCAAATTTCAACAGGCTTTGTCTGCACTTGTTTTTATTTTTGTTATTTAAATGCTGTGCTGGTTGATTTTGTAGTTGTGGCTTACAGAGACTACTTTTATCTGACAGCTTAAACATTCTGTGCACTTTTCTTACCCGCCAGCTGTAACAGGTCAAGTGTTTTTGGTACGTTTTAATAACCAATCAAGTACATTCTACTTCTACTTGAGAACACAAACCACTCCTCCTTTCTCTGATAGGTTCCTAGTAGACTCTGTAGTCACCATCAGAATCAGAAATGTTTATTGACTGCGCCAAGATATGAATATAAAATATAGCATAAAACCAAAATGCTGTGTTCAGCAGGAGAGGTTGCAGCATCCCTGCAGCACTATTGTGATCATTATTGCCTGGAAATATGAAGAAAAACCACCGAAACTGAAACCGTTTAGACTTTAGATGGCGTTCACAGGTGCTGTATATTCAGGAGAGCGCTAAAGATTTGGGCACTGATGTGCTTGAGTTCTAATTTAGGCAATCAATCGGTTCATGTATCTGTACTCAGAAAACAGGTTATATATGGAGGTTGTTAAAAATATTACTGTTATTTGGAAGGAGTGACGGAGTTTTGTTCTCGACTTTCCTCGAACACAGTCTGGCTGTAGATCTTTCTGGAAAAGCCCGAATCAGCAACGTCTCTTTATAGACGAACAGAGGAGGTGAAGCCAGAAAAGAAACTTTATTAACTGGTGCTCTTTATAACAAATGCTGCGTCAGCAGAAGCTATGAAGACCAGATTCAACATACTTCCATTAACATGAAGGTGGTGTAAAGGCAGTTTTAAATGTGCTTAACTGTTCTTTGACATAAACTGCTGTCTGAGGTTAGCAGATTAAAACATAAGTTAAATAGTATTCAAAAGTTATGAACAGCACGTCTGGTTTTACAAGTTCAGCAATTATTAAAATATTATATATGGAGCTCCAGGTCACTGATACTGAGGGTGGGTTAGAGCCTTTACCGTCAATGTGAGGCCTGGACATAAAGATGGACATGTGTGAGTCAGCAGAGCATCTAGTTCTTCCTTCTTCCCTTCACTTGTTTTAAAGAGAGAAAGAATTGGGTACAGATCTGAGAATCTCTATGGTGTTGTCATAGTAAAATCATCAGAAGCAGTCTGTGAATACAGGGCCCTGGAATGTGAAATGGTAGTCTGGTGGGTTTGTGAATGAATTTTGATTTAAGCAAAGCTTTTTCAATATTGTTTACAAGATGTGTCAGTTATTGAATGCAAGTCTGATTTGTCTTTATCAAAACTTGATATGAACATGAAGCTCTGTCCTGAAGTACTTTAAGACTTGACTCAGCTAATTTACACAGTGTCTCTTCTGTACATTCTGGGCATTCTGGGGTCAGTGACTCTGAACATCAAGCCTGATAGAAAACAAAGAGTCCTTCATTGAACTCTCTGGACCTGTATTGGTTAGTTAAGCAAAAAAAAATGGACTAAAGTATTTATTCTGCTGTGCTTGTCTTCTCATTCATGGTAAAGAAATTCTTATATATTAAGTTGTTATAACTCACCATTATGGTTTAACTCACCAGTCATATCTCCAGGTATTTACTTTAAAGCACTTTCCCTCTTAATACAGTTTTAATGTCTCTCGCCCTATCTCTCCATGAAAAAGTGGTGATGGCTGAGATTCAGCAGCTCTTTCCATTTGCTTCAATGGGAGTTTTCTGGATGAATGAGACGCAGAACAGCAGCAGAAAACTGACTTTCAGCTGCACTGAAGAGTGTGAAGTTCCACCATGAATGAAGAACTTATGTAAAACTCTTAAATAAAGAGCGTGCATCCAAATTAAAAGTTAAGGTTCTAAAAAAATAGGTGCTGCACAGGTCATTTTTGCAAATTACAGCTTCAGAAAATATTTAAGAAATCAACAAAGCACGGGTTTAGAAATGAAAGGCTGGTTACAAGAAAAACTTTTAAATCTAACAAAATCACCTCAAACACTTCTATACTAATGCACTAACGACAGATCTGCTAGAAATTCTAATTATAAAATATTCAGTTCAATTCAATGTTATTTATATCGTGCTTTTACAACTAACATCACAAAGCAGGTTTACAGACTCCTAGTCTTACTGAAAACATACAGAATCAAGTCAAATCGTGGGATTACTGCCGAATACAGTAAAGCTGTGAAAAGGCAGACTTTACAGTTTAATTACACTAAGTGACATACATTCATTAATCAGCGCTGTTTTTGCCACCCCACTAAACTGCAATGACACCACAAAGATTAACCAGCAAGAAAAACACTTGAAAACTGTCTCAGAGTTTCTTTAGTTGTATAGACTGACTGTAAGGTAACGTTCCAAGAGCACTCGCGTATGGTAAATATCGCGTATGGTAAATATCGCGTATGGTAAGAAAAGAGCACACACTCATCTTATGCACAAGAATAAGTTTTATCATCGCAATTCAGTCACACTAAACAACCCAATTGGCCTGCCTTGATGTTGCGGTCTTTCCTTTCCTCCATTTGCTTCGTTGTCCACTCAGCCGACAGGTCACTGGTGGTAGCAGCCCTAGCCAACTTTACCTCAGACCTGCTGCTTCTTCATAGCGCTCGGACTCAACTTCACTTTGTTCTTCTTGACAGAGTGGGAGATTATCTTCTGTCCTGATAGCGAGCGCTCCACTGTGCTGGCTGCACCAGCATCTTCATCTCTAAGCGCCACGTTTTTACATGTGAGGAACCCAAACTGTGCTAGTGATGCACTCGATCGCTTTCGCTTGATGCACGACTTTCTCAATCTCAGCGTTTCTCTTTCTTCCCTCTTGCGCGCACGTGGCTAATTTGCATACTGGCACATGACTGTCTGGCTCCTCTTGCTAAAAATATTTGTGAATAACTTTTGAATTCTGAATACATGGTAAGCTTAAAACTTTTAAGAGATCATTAGTGACAATTAAAAAAACCCCACATAATTTGAGTTAAATGTTTGTTTTTTAAGCGTTCAGGGGGCCTTGTGCTCAAATGGAACTGCAGGGAATATTGACGACAAAGTTGTACAGAAAGTAGCTAAGATTATTAAAAAATGTCGCTAGATTTGTAGCTAGGAGCTTTTTCGAAAAACAAAACGTCATTAAGAGGGTCTGGATGGTGACGCAAACGTCCAATGGGCGGACTGCTGTGTCCGCCGCTCAGGGGCCATGAAACGGGATTAAGGGAAAGTCTGACTTACTCACCCTTGATATAAAACAGATTTTCCCTTAATCCTGTTTCATGGAATACCCCCAGGTCTCATTAATGAACAAGACAGGAGCCCCATCAGAAAGACCCCTGACCTCAACCCCATTCAACACCTTAGGGATGAACTGGATTGGAGATTGCGAGCCAGTCCCTCTCTCCCAACATCAGTGCCTACTCATAAATGTTCTACAGAATGAATGGATACAAATACAAAAAAATGGATACAAAAGCCTGGAACTATGCAAATATATTTAATACGCAGTAATTTCAAATTCTAGTTCCTCATTATAATCACAATTATCTTTAACTATAACTTTTTTTCGGGACCGAGCAAGGTTTCCCTTAAAAAGCGAACGTCTTCTAATCGATTCCATAATAGTGGTGTGCATACTACAAAATTTGGTATCGATCCGATACCAAGTAAATACGGAGCCAGTATCGGCGATACCGATATCGATACTAATACTTATTTTTTTTACTTTTTAATAATTAGGGTGCATGTATCATCAAATTGCTAAATCTGAATGAATTTGCCTGTCCTTTAAGTGTTTTTGTGTTTATTCATTTGAATTATTAATTAATTAAAACCCAGGACAGAATTTGAGCAAAGTTATGAATAGAAAAATACTTTATTATCATAATAACAGTAACAATAGAACAATCAATGTTTTCTTAAATAAAGAAAGCAAACAAAATTCTCATTTCAAACATTAATACAAATAGGCAATAAATAAAACAATAATAATTAAAAGTAATTTTAAAATAAACTATTAGTGAAAATACAACAAGTAAAGTGCAATTAAAACAACCTCCAAAGAAATAAAGAATAATCATATAAATGATTAAGTCTATAGCACATCTACTTGTTGCACAGTTAACACAAAAGGGTAATTATATTCCATCAAATCTGAGCCATATTATATGCAATGTATTTGTTATAGTTCCAGTAAATATTCACCTATATAACACCTTTCAATTGGATTAATGTATTGTATCTAGGTCTATCTAGCCTAGCGTAACAAATGACCAGCTGCACTTCGAAAATGAATATTAATTAATGCTGAAGATGACTAAAATATTACTTTCACCACAATTATCTGGATATTCTCTGCCACACTAAAAGACTTCTGCCAGTAACCTCTGCCTCTGGGGCGGGGTCTGGGTCTGTCGGGGTCAGGGGGGGTTCTCTTCTCCTCTATCCTCTCCCCTCTTTTCTGAAGTCAGTGTTTTCTTTTTTATGAGTTTTCATATGTTTATATAAATTCGTTAGTGAATTGACTAAATTCACCGCAGTAAACAAAGACCACCAGGCGCAGTACGTCATTGTTAAAAGGTTTTACTACAAAATGTGAGGTTTTATACGGCGCAGCTTTCGTCCCCGTGAATTCTCCTCAACATGAGGCGGCAAATAAGGAGCTACTTCAGCCCTGGATTCGCACTCTGCTGAATAAGAAGACAACTTCAGCGTCGTAGAAGAGCCAAAATACTTTCTCAAAGTTTGCAAACACTCGACGGTCAAATTCTTCTTCTGAAAGAACTGAAATAACTCTAGAAATTCCTGCGCTTTACACGCCACATACTCAGGGTCAGTGTCACCTGCTTCATTATTGTTTGCAACTTTTAAAATATCTCTTATCAAGACGTGATCTGCACAAGATCCTGGCAGATCAGTGTTTGTTCCGCCCAGTGGGTTTAATAGGTCTGACTGACAGATAATATAAATTCATGATGTGCGGAACGTTGGCAACATGAAATAATTACTTGTGTAATTAAATGTGTAATTAAATATTTAAAATGGTAAGTAAAAACATAATTAATTAAATGTGGTTTTAATTATTTAAAATGGGAAATAAAAACAATTACTTAAATGTGGCATTATTTAAGAAATAAAATCATTTAAGTAATTAAATTCGCAATATATAAAGATTTAATGACCCATTTAAGTAATTATTTATCAGTATATTTTCCATTTTAAACAATTAATGACACATTTAATGATGTATTTAATGACATATTTATTTATATATTATTGGCACTCCTGACCCTCCATACAGTTTGCACAATGAATTGCCTACTGCAAAATGAGTTGATTTTTTTATAATTTTCTTCTTATAATCTTCCGTAGATTCTCCTTTAAACTTCGATTAAATTTGGAGCAAGGTATATTAATAAAGACAATGAATAAAGACATTTTTTAAAGTCTGTTTTTTTAATGGGGAAGAGGGTACCCTTTTTCAGGCCAGACCAATTGTCCCTTAAAATTCCTGTGCACATTTCCTGACCAGAGGATATTTTCTGGTTCATGGAGGCCATATTCAAGCAACTATTTAATCTCAATTTCAAAACTCTGATGCACTCTTCATGGTTAGATATTCGAGTTAGTGGATAGAGGAATTTAAAGTGTGTATGGAGCTGGCAAAGGGAAGAAGGAAATGAGTTGCCTCAGAGTGTCACTCCTTTCTGAGTGAGAAAAAGAGAAAATGTCACTGCTGAGGACATGTTCCTATCCAAATAAAATCCAGGAAACTATGGTCTTATGGGGCACTCCTTCCCTATGTCTTAGAGGTAAAAAAAAATAGACCTGAGTGCAGCCCATGAATATAAAAAAAAATGGGTTGGGCTCTCAGGAATGGTCTTCCGATACTTAGACATATTTAGAAGGTAGGGATTATTTTGTCTTTGTAGACACTTAAAAATCAAAGCATACCACCATACCATATGTAGGCCCACAATGATCTGTTGGAAAAGGCTACTCCTGTGCTGGTCTTCACGTTCATAAACTTAAACATACATTTATAAACTTAAATATAACTATAAAACATCAATTACACACCTTATAAACCTAAAGCATCAACATCTAAACAACACAAGAGACAAAATCAGTTTATTTACATCTGCTTTCCCCCAAAACACCACTATGCAATTCAAGAATAAGCAGTTTAATAACAATATTAATATTAATAATAATAAAAAAAAGAATAATTTAAGAACCACATTTTTTTCAGATTTAAGTACAGAAAACATCTGTATTTAAATTATAACAAATATGATTAAGTTAAATGTAAACATCACATGGCAGAGCTAATTTGTAGAACACCATGAAAAAACAAGCACAGCTTTCCAGTTTTTTTTTGAATGGTCAAAATATTTGATCATTCATTTAATGAATGGTTAAAATAAAAATGAACACTGAAACTAAACTACTTGTTAAGAATCCCAGTCTGTGATCAGCACTTATTTTAGATTAAATTACACTTTTAACCAAAATACAATCTGTTACAGCAAAACACACATTCAAAATATGCAAAGGTTTAAGACACATTATTCATTACGTATTTTTAAACAAAAGATTTTTTGCAAAATTACAAAACTGAAATTATATTTTTAAAAAAATCAAAACATGACAATACTACTTCAGTTCTGCTTGGACCTGTTTTTCATGAACAAAAAACATTTTCAAAAAGTTGAAAAATGAAACACTGCTTTTACTGAAAAGAACAAATGAACCTATTTCATAATTCTTAGCAAAAAGCATCCATTACATTAAAAATATGAATGAAAAACGTCTGAGATATGTGAAGACAATTAACATGAGAAGGAAACAGCATCAATCAACTTTAAGTAAAGCAGGAGCACTAACTAAAAACATAATGCTACAGAATTGATTTTGAAAACCCAGAATAAGTAGGGTTTATCCACTGACTATATATTAATTTGAAACTAGTCTTGTTGAACATTGAATTTTTGTGGGAATTTCTTTTCAGTTTTTCAAAAAATATTTCCATTTGATTTATCCATGGAAATGAAAGACACGGGTCTGCAGAGTCCCAGGAGCACTGCCTCATGTAACCTGGAA
Organism: Brachypetersius gabonensis; assembly: GCA_037577145.1. Lineage (NCBI taxonomy): Eukaryota > Metazoa > Chordata > Actinopteri > Characiformes > Alestidae > Brachypetersius > Brachypetersius gabonensis. Next base: position 8,808 of record JBBJLR010007334.1, read on the forward strand.
ATCATGATCTGAGTTATCAGTTGCTTCTTCCCTCTTAATGCACTTGTGTTCCTTTAATGTACCTGAGTGTCTGAAGCTTCTTCCACATTCTGAACAGTAGTAAGGTTTTTCTCCCGTGTGGAGGCGCTGGTGAGTTGTAAGATGACCCTTCAGCGTAAAACTCCTCCCGCAGTCCAAGCAGTGAAAGGGCTTCTCTCCTGTGTGAATGGGCTGGTGTTTTCTAAGAGAACTCATTAGAGAAAAACTCTTTCCACAGTCTGGACAGTAAAAGGGTTTTTCTCCAGTGTGAATGCGCCGGTGAAGACGGAGATTACTCTGTTGATTAAAACTCTTTCCACACTCCAAGCACTTATACGGTTTCTCTCCGGTGTGAATGTACTTGTGCAGCTCAAGGGTACTCAGTCGAGTAAAACTCTTCCCACACTCTGAACAGAAATACAGTTTCTCTCCAGTGTGAACACGTTGGTGTCTCTGGAGATGATTCTGTTGATTGAAGCTCCTCCCACACTCCAGGCACTGATATGGTTTCTCTCCAGTATGAATGCGCCGGTGTTTCCTGAGATTACTGCGGTCTCCAAAACTCCTCCCACACTCTGGGCAGTGGAAAGTTCTCACCTTGCCTGCATCATTCTGCATTTGGCTGTAAGGTGTGTCAGTGTAGAGCAAATGGAAACTACTTCTGCAGGCCATGTTTGAATGTACTCCTCACGACAGAAACCCAGAAGTGAATCTAAAAGGAGTGCAAATTCTTACATGATGATGTTCATTTCTGTTTGGGGAAAAGAACCAGAAACAAATGTTTAAAAATAAAACATGAAAAAGAATAACACAATTTGAGGGAGGGTGGGGGCTGTATAATCAATGTCACTAATCTCTTCGACGCAACCAATTTTACTCCCAGTAGAAACTGTGTGTCTGCTTTCACACACCTGGTGTTAGACACCTACACACATTAGGGCACTATCTAAGGATGCCACCTTTGTCACAAGTCAGAATGTGAAATTTCTCCCCTGTTAAAGCTGTCCTGGTCAACTGTAAGTTACTGCTGTAATTGTGAAATGAAGCAACAACATCTCAGCCACATAGAGTGGGGTAAGCAATAGCTGAAGACTCTGGTGGGCCCAAAAACTGTACAACAGGAGCTTCATGAAATAGGTGTCCACACTTGAAACCAAAAAGTTTTCTTCTCTTGCACATATATTTTGATTGCTTTATTTATTTTCCATCAATTCCTTTGATGGGTCAACATACATTATTTTAAAGTTAAACTGAGTTTCCTTGGCCGTAATGGAAAAGTGATTGTAAAGGCGAGGTATGTTTTGACCCAAAAAAGGGGTGAAGCCTTGACAGTTTTGGGCAGTTTTTAGGAAGCCCAGGTTAGCTTCTGCTTTGCCACACCAACCAGCCAAATTACTCACTTAAAACCAGAAGAGCAAATAAGGAAGTTTAGAAAGAAGCCGGTCAAAACACACAAGAATAACCAACTTCCATTAAATGCCAAATGTTACTATTATTGTTAAATTAAAAAATTTAAACAATTGTACAATTGTAGTCATAGAACTGACAGGACCACAGGATGTTTCTTTCCACGGTTTCCTTCTGGAGCCCTTCCTACTGAACCCTAGGTTCTAGCTTTCTAAACAATATTGTAGCATTATTAATGTTATCTGTGTAATATTTTTATAATTATTTTACATGAACGAGAACAGAGAAAACGTATGTGTACTAAAACAAATCTGGCTAAATTATAGCTCATATCACTTCCTCTTTTAATGTTTGTGTTTTGTTTTTATCTTCTGCTCTTCATGGGTTCTAATAAAACAATTTAAAACTGAAATATTAAATAAATATTAATATTAAATATTAACCAGGAAAGTGCAATGGCTGCACAGCCACAGCTGAAGACATTCCTAGGGGGTTACTAGAGTGACGGCAGATGGTTAAAGTGGTATTTTAAGTGATTACTAGGGTTGCTAAGTAACAGCAATGGTATCCAAGGTGGTTGCTAGGGTGTTGTTATTTGTTTGCTTTAGTAACCAAGGTGATCGTTATGGTGCTGCCAGATGTTTGCTAAAATATCTTATTGGTGGGTAGTGTATGATGATACTAAAACATGGAAACCATCCACAAAACCTGTAAAACCAAAACATTCAACAGATCGTTATAAATACCCACATAAATGCCCAGGTGATCATGTTTCAGACCAGGCATGGGGTTACTCACATAATCTGGCACGGCTGTGTCAGTCCGAGACTGTCCAAGTCAGTCAATCAACCTGGATACACCCGGGTCAGTCCCAGTCCGTCTGAATCAATGCGAATCCGTCCAGGTCAGTCCCAGTCCGTCTGAATCAATGCGAATCCGTACAGGTCAGTCCCAGGCAGTTCAAATTAATCTGGATCCGTCCAGGTCAGTCCCAGTCCGTCTGAATCAATGCGGATCCGTCCGGGTCTGTCCCAGTCCATCTGAATCAATGCGAATCCGTCCGGGTCAGTCCCAGTCAGTCTGAATCAATGCGGATCTGTCCGGGTCTGTCCCAGTCCGTCTGAATCAATGCGAATCCGTCCAGGTCAGTCCCAGGCAGTTCAAATTAATCTGGATCCGTCCGGGTCTGTCCCAGTCCGTCTGAATCAATGCGAATCCGTCCGGGTCTGTCCCAGTCCGTCTGAATCAATGCGAATCCGTCCGGGTCAGTCCCAGTCAGTCTGAATCAATGCGGATCCGTCCGGGTCTGTCCCAGTCCGTCTGAATCAATGCGAATCCGTCCAGGTCTGTCCCAGTCCGTCTGAATCAAAGCGAATCCGTCCGGGTCTGTCCCAGTCCGTCTAAATAAATGCAAATCCGTCCGGGTCTGTCCCAGTCCGTCTGGATCAATGCGGATCCGTCCAGGTCAGTCCCAGGCAGTTCAAATCAATCTGGATCCGTCCAGGTTTGTCAGGGTCAATCTAGATCATTCCGGGCAAGTCAGGGCCATTCCGGGTCAAATTCCGGTTCTGTCCGAGTCGGTTTCATCCGGTGTGTGTTCTGCTATCAAGAGCCCCCGCGCTAGCCTGGAAATCTCCCGTTTTAATCTGTTTTTTTTTTTGTTTAGATTCCGGTCATCATGTGTAGTAAACATTCAGGCCGTGATTGTTCTGTCAGCAGTTAATCATTAAACACTTTCCTTATTAAGGAATTATCAAACCATTAGAAGAACACACCGCGTCGGAGCCCCTCGATGGCTGATGAGGTGAACGTCCAGTGTGGAGACAGGCTGTTCCTGTGCTGGTCTCCATGTTCTGTTCCCTGCTCTTCACACAGTAAACATCTCCCAGAGCACTGGTGTGGAGCTCTTCAACAATGACCACCCTTCTTCAGAGCAGCTCCTGTTTCTTTCCTCCAGCAACACCGCAGAAGCTCGGAGGCGTTGACTGCTGACCACAGAATACAGGATCTTCTGCATCTCCACCTCAGCTGTAGAAATTGCGCCTCCACCTGGACCGCAGGGAGATGATCACAGAAACCACATGAGAAACCACCAACAGCAGAACAGACTAAAACACACTCTGAATTTATGATTCCATGTAGATCGTTCTAGATTGACAAATTCTGTCCATACAGTGTATCTTGAAATGGAACCGCCGTGCTGTTTTGAGCGATTGTTTTTTATTTGTTTTATTTAAAAGTAGAAGAGTAATATTTATTAATGTTGATATCAATTATTAATATGAATTGTATTAATATTTTGCAAGTTTGTTTCTATATTTGGGAGGTAAACAAAATAATAATAAAAAACAGTAATAATGGTGTCATTATGTGTCTTTTGCTTGACTGTAAAGAAAATTGGTCTCCACTTTAACAGACTGAAAGTGTTTAGGTTAAAATTGGACAGGGTAATAAACAGCATGCAAGTTGTACTGGCTCTGCAGTGCCTGTGGCGGAAGGGGCATATCTGCCACTCTCAACAAATCATGCATTAAATATTTCAGGAATGTCCTCAAAATCCCATGGGATAATAAAGTTCCTCTATTCAGTAAAATAAGTCCCACGTCTGATCTGGGGGGGTTCAGGGTTTCAGTTTAAAATTGCTTGGTATATCTCTATTGTGGGAAAAGCTGATGAAGGTGAGGTAAAAGCCACCTACCTGCAGAAGATGGAGATGAAACTACTGTGAAGACTGTAGGCATATTATTAATGCTGGTAATAATCATTTTCACATGATCTAACATTAACAGTGGCAGAAAATCTCAGTGGAGAGGCAGGAATGGCACACATGCAATATCATGGATGGGAAAAAAAGGCAGTTTAACTGGAGGGCAGAACTAAAGAGCATGGGTTTAACAGACATGTTGCCAACATCTCATAACAAGGGGTTTAGGACATTGCCTGGTTTGAGCAATGTGATTTCACTGAATGATCACTGATCTCTCCATCATCCACTCTGGGTCATGAGGAGCATGTTAATAAGAGGACATTGTTCACAGATGCAAACCTTATTAATAATTAATAACTAAACCAACACAAAACTGTAGAACTGCATATTTATCTGTGTGCTTGCAAAAAAAGCTGTCTGTGTAAAAGCAAAGATAAAATAAAACTGTCAGGAATGAGATGATTGTCAAAATCTAGAACTGATGATTGTGTGTGTGTGTGTGTGTGTGTGTGTTGTGTAATATGAGCTTATGGAAAGAGAAAGCAGTTGGAATGGTCACTACAATGGACTTATTCTCTTCCAGCTCTTCCTTGTCAAAATCACACACACACACACACACACACACACACACACACACACACACACACACACACACACACAAACACAGAATTATAATAAAGAGCTGACTTTTATAATACATAATATTCGTTAATATTTTAGATGTTTGTTTTTACATCAGCGAAGTGAAATGAATTAAAATTTTATGAATTTGTTTGATTAAAAAGAAAAGTGGACTCCACATTTTCAGACTGTATACATGTCAAAATAACAAATGCTTGTTTTAAATTATAATTCCAATAAAAAATTACTATACTTTTTAAAATTACTATACTTCAGTCTTACAGTCATTAGTTACAGTCTTACAGACATTAGTTACAGAGACAGTCTTACAGTACTTAGTTACAGAGACAGTCTTACAGACATTAGTTACAGAGACAGTCTTACAGTCATTAGTTACAGAGACAGTCTTACA
>JBBJLR010007343.1:0-13971 GCA_037577145.1 Brachypetersius gabonensis
CTATCATGCAGTATAGAACTAGCTTCATCACAAACACTGTACCTGCAGGAAAAACTCAACACAGATCTGAGATCAGCCTGAAAAACACTACAGAACCCACAGAAACTGATACATGATGACCTGTTGATCTGTGTAATCTGTATTGTTGTCGTTCCACAGGCCTCCTAGTGGTCATTCTGCTGGTGGATTGGAAACTGAGAAAAGAGGTTTTGATCCAACAGCAGAACTCTTTCAGTGTTAATGGTCCTAACATTAACAAGCAGTTTTCTTGGAAGTCGAGCACTACCTGAAAAATTCTCCAGGCCAGAACTCACAGATGCTACACAAAGAGTCTTTCACCTGGAAAAACATCAAAGCAGAAGGAGAAGCTTTGACTCGTCACAGGGTTGACCAAGGAGACACTGCCTCAGCATTCGGATATTTAAGGAAATACTCTCGGTGACAGCAGCTGAAATAAATATCTGCCTTTTACCTAAATTATAATCCAGAATGACTGTGTCTTTATTGCTTTTCCTCGTCCTGGCAGCAGTGAGGGAACTTTCCCACATGGAAACTAGGGATGAAGAATGTTGGCTTCCTCCTCGGGCCATCTGTTGCGGCTGGTCCACGGCGGCGCAGACCTGGTGTGAATGTGTGTGTCATACAGCGCCACTCTTCAGACATTTTTTACAATGCATTACATTTCCCACTGGCAGGCAGACGTGTGAAACCCAGGAGCTTAAAGATCGGCTTCTCATGACCGTCCACAGACAGAAGATATCCAGCTGTCGTCTGTCTAGTCAGCTCCTGCCATTATATGTGTAGGACGTCCGGTGTGTATAGTAACTCTCTTATAGAGCTTATAGGAGAACCCTTTTGTATTTCAGTAGTAAGGCAGCCTGATATTTTAGATGTCTGCAATTAAGTCAAAGTCAAAGAAAGTGTGACTCACCAGTTGGTGATACTTCACTTTCTCTAATGTGTGTTAATTATATGTCTACTAGGATTATTATGTGGCTTTGTGTGTTGGTAGTGGTTTAATGACTGTAGGGCGTGTTCAATTCAATCTAATATTCAATTTATCCCAGACATGGTCTGTGCAAATTGTGCTTACTGAGTTGTGAATTGAGTTTGAATTGGGAATTGAGTTTTGCACTGGAGGACAAGGCTGTATCAAACATTAGAAATCGATAGTGACTGAAACCATAAACATCCCTGATAAGAACATCATAAATGCTGCTTTATGTGAAATGTTTTTTTTTGGATGGGTACGTTGACACGTTATTATTGGATTAACGCATTATTTACTTAACACCGATGGTTATTTTGTTGTGCATTACTGCAGGTTTTTTTTTTTAAAATCCTTTTATTTTGAAATTTTATTGCTTTTTTGGGCTTGTGGGTGTGCACAGCACGCAGCTCTACATCTCGACCTCTCTCGGGACCAGGATGTCCCATTATTTTTGTCCATATTATAGGGAAAAAGTAATGGAATGCATGACCATTACACCAACAGGGACTTTAATGCCACTGCATTCAGATACATAGAATTTCATATACAGTTGGACCCCGTTACAGCTGCTATATCGCACTGGATTCTGAGGGGGTCATGTTTTTTTAAAAATAAACTAGATAAAACGTGAATGCCCTGCAGTGGCAATTAGCTTTGGTTTAATATTTGACTTGCTTACATTAATCTTTGAGTTGAAATTTACAAGGAATATTTTTACTGCAACTGCTAAGAAAAGCTCCTCCTTTGTTTTAAGTGTTTGCAAAGCAAATGTTATTGCACTTTTTGTTCATATAGCAGCACTGTAAAAATAGAAGTGCACAATACACTACTTTTAAAATAATTCACACATTTTGCAAATAACAATCTGATTAATCAGGATTAATTGCAGAAAAACATGCGATTAATCACGTTTAAAAAATGTTAATTGTTGCCCAGCTTTAGTCTTTTTTTTATTATTGGTATAAATGTTAGTGTTTGCAGTCAGTCCTAGAACCACACTGACAAGTTTGTTTCAGTTAATGTTTTGTTTGAATTAAGACATCTGTAATTGAGCGTGCATCCTGATTACAACACCCCATTACACGCTACAGTTGTTCTGGGTGTATATTAATATTGCAGTACCAAATGACCAAATACTGGCACGGTTTTGCCCATGGGGTTCTAAAATATGCTCAAAAATGAATTCATTTAAGAAATTGCATTACTTATAATTCATGAGATTTTTTTCTGTAAATAACATTAATATTTTATACCATACGGCCCTTAATAACCGTACATCCTATGGTTGGTTCCCATGGACTATATTGAAAGCACGTACAATAATTCCCCGCTTTTCGTGGGGTTTACGTTCCAAGAGCACCTCTGTATAGTGAAAAACCGCATTGGTTGTGTTTTGGTTAAAAAAATGCCTAAAATGCCTTTATAGTGTAAACCCTTTTTAGGCTTTGACTAAAGACATCACATTATAATGGAAGACTGAAACCTTTCAGGTAACAGAAGAATTACATTAAATAATTCCAATGACAGCAACAGGCACCGTGTGAATGCAGTAAACACCCCCTAAATGTGCACAAAAGATGGAACATGTACATGTATATGTAAATGTACATTTAGATGGAAGACTCTGTAATAAGAATGATATGATAAATCAAGCTTAATATGATCCGGAGCATGACTTCAGGGTGTCCCCATACCATTTAGCAATTAGAAGAGACCACCCTAAGACCACCCCCACTCAGATATTAATTAGATGATTCTCAGCACACCAGTGAAACTGACACACCAGAGGAGTGTTAGTGCGTATCATGCTGGTGTGAATGTATCAGGCACAATGAAGTTGCTGGGATTTTAAACACTGCATACATTTACGGGCATCTTTACCACTAAGACCACCCTTGTTTCTATATATGTACATTTAAACACTCTAGATATATTTATTCTCTTGTTCTTTATTCTCTTGTTCTTCTGACCACAGGAGCACTGTTGGGTTTTCTTGATATATCAACCCACACAAATGTCAAAATGAATCTCAGCAAGAAAAAATTAAATCATTTGCCAGAGGCATTTGCAGCTGAATACATCCTTGAGTGAATATCTCTGTAGAGATCCATTATTTTGCTGGATGTTCTGGCCTGTTGGTTTGTTCCCAGCAGTGATAATGAGGTGTTTAAAACCCCGGCACTGCAGACGAGCCCGAGGCAACACACACTAATGTGCCTCCCCCATGCCTGTGTCACTTCTGTGCTGAGAAAGGTACAGCACACAACTAACAACCGCTTCTGTGGTCGCCCCCTTTCGATTGGACGAGGGTGGCGGACAAATTGTGGCAGATGGACCATAAATGAATAAGAACTAGAAATATTCCATAAGGTTCTATTTATCACTGGTTGGTCTAAATGACTGCCTCCTAGTGGTGCGAAGTGTCCATTTGTCACACATGAACACACTTCCTCTGTATTGAACCCGTTTAACCCATTCACCAAGTGAAGCAGCACTGTGGCCATGGAGCAGAGTGTGGGGATGATATCTTGCTCAAGGGTACCTCAGTGGTGCCACTGGCAGTCCTGGGATTCAAATCCATGCCATTCTTATAAGAAGGGCAACTCTCTAACCACTACATTTATAGCATTTAGCAGACGCTTTTGTCCAAAGTGACTTCCAGTCTCTCTAGAGCAAGGGTATTGCTCAGGAACCCAGTGGTGTATGTAGGATTTGAACCCATGACCTCTTGGTCCAGAAGCAAGTATCCAACCCACAAGGCCACCACACCACTAGAATTGCATTGCAAGTTTTGAATCTTTATCTTTAAATCTAGGCCACCAGCTGCTCTGTAAGAATTAGCTTAGCCACCAGGTGGGCAGGATGTACTGTGCTTTGTAAATTTCCCCTTGAAACCCTTGAAATAAGGTTTTAACCCCCAAAGGCTGGTGTGGCTGCAGGTTTTCTTTCAAGACAGACTGATTAAACAAGTGTAATCAAAACCTCAGCCACAGCAGCCCTTTACAGATGAGACTGGACACCCTTGCTGTAAAAGAAATCTATATCTGGGTGAAAAGTCTGGTGTAAAAGATATAAATATGAACTTCATGCAGTATGCTACATACCAATATAACACTATTTTAAATCAGCTTTATTAAATGAATCAGGGATCAGAGAATACAACCAAACATTATATCTCAAACCTAGTTTATCAAAGTGCAACCGGAAATCTACCGTTTTTGTAGTGTTTAATTAGAGCATGCTATTAGGGAGTGTGTAGATTCAAGATTGGACAAAAGGGAAGTCATTAGTCTTCCTAGGCCATGGTCTGAACAAAGTCAAGCCCTAACATATCTCTGTAGGTATTTACACAGTGAATCCATCTTCTCAGATGTGTATTTGATACACTCTATGGACAAAACTATTGAGCCGGCCGACATTGCATTCAAATACATAGACTTTTATCTGGAGTTGGCTATTACAGTCTCTTTGGATTCTGGAGTGTTTCTTTTATAATTTGTGTCCATTAATTCTGTAGAGCTTTAGAGCTCAGACACTGATGTTGGTGGATAAGGTCCGGATCACAATCTCCATTCCAGTTCATTCCAAAGGTGCTGGATGGGGTTGAGGTCAGGGCTCTGTGTGACCAGTCAAGTTCTTCCACACTGAACTCCTCCAGCAGGTCTTTATGGAGCTCGCTTTGTGCTCTGGGACACAGTCCTGCTGGAATAGAAAAGGTTCTTCCCCAAACTGGGTCCACAGAGTTGAAAGCATGAGGTTGTCCAAAATGTCTTTGTCTGCTGAAGTATTGTCACTGATCTTCACTGGAAGTAAGGGGCCAATTGAATTCAATAATGTCTGTCCCAATACCTTTGTCCATATAGATGTACACCACAATAGTGTCACTAGGCTGCCCACTGCTGGAACCAACTGCCCATCAGTATCAGATCTGCACCAACTGGGGCTTTAAAAAGCGGCTAAAACCTCACGATTCTCCTCCACCTTCATCTAAAGTGAAGTGAAGTGACCATTTTTCATACATGAACAAAGGGGGCAGGGGAGCAGTGAGTGGGGACAATACCTTGCTCAAGGGTACCTCAGTGATGCCACTAGCAGTCCTGGGATTAAAACCCCCAACCTTCCAATTGCAGGGGCAACTCCCTAACCACTAGGACGCTAGCCACACTTCTATTGCACTTTCCTTCATTAGTTTTCTATGGTTTCTTTTATTTTTTTTTATTTATTCTTTTTTGTTATATTTTATAGTTTTATAGTTTATTCTATTCATCATTGAAAGACCTTCATAATTAATGACATGCTATAAACTTGACTTGACTTGACTAGATGGGGTCGTAGGCAGCTGCACATGTCATCTATGGCTAGAACCAATCAACAGCTCACAAGTCATAAAAGAAAAGCAGGTTTAACTTTTATCAGGGTCTCCATTTACCAAAAAAGTGTGGCACGATCACTATGTTCATTAGACAAGCAGCAGTCCTGCTCAGGGGATTCTGAGAGCAGCAGAGCGACAACTTTTCATGAATTAATTTCTGAAATGTTATTGCTCATATTTAATAGAATTTTTGCTTTAAAAAAGTTCGCATTAATTTTTTATACCACATGAACTTCAATAACCATCGATCCCATGGTTGGTTCTCATGGAATATATTGAAGAAGAAAAAAAAACATATATAGCATACAGTGCAGAGTATAAAAGTAATATACAGTATTCGACGCACATTTTTCAGGTTACTGCCTCCTGCACTTCTGACCAACCAATTTATGATCAGTTTCAAAATAACATGCTGTGCAAGCCACATTGTATGTTTAATTTTTCCCATGTACAGTAACCCCTCAGTTTTCCACGGACCAGCATTCGTTTTACACAGATTTAGTCTAACGTGGATTTTCCTGAGAATCAAACTGTATTACCGCCACCACTGGACTGGTACAATGAAAATACAATGAAAAGTTGTCAACCACCATAAAAAGAAGAAGAAGACGCTGCTGCAGCATGTAGCATGACTACTCTGTGTCTTGTCCTTGTATTATTGTGTTTTAACAGTTAGCTCAGTTTATTTAGTATTAGTAAGTTGTGCCCTGTCTAAACATGTGGGTAGAGAGAGTTACTTCAGCATTTCTTTTGTGCACGAGTGTTTGCACGCTGCTAATGCTAACCCCTAATGCTAACATTTTTTCAAGTTTTCTGATTTTACCTTTACATTTTCTTTAAGGGTAATGCATTAAACTGAGTTAGTAATAAAATTAAAGTGTTCTGGGAGCATGTTTGGGGGCATGACTGTAAAAATACCTATTTTAAGGCATTAATGACATTAAAATAGGCATTTTTAGGCTTTTTTTTTTTGCCAAAACACTATAACGCGTTTTTCTACTATGCACAGGTGCTCTTGGAACGTAACCGTTGTGAAAAGTGGGGGGTTACAGTATTCCTAAAAAATCAGTACTTGTGCATTACAGTCATGCTCGCTTTTCACTTTGAAAATCAACGAAATGTCATTCGATGGGGACGCCCACATTAGGATTTGCAGACGTCTTTACTCTATTCCAAATAATGTTTTTATGTTTGTTTGTAGTAAGTGTATAGGACAGAGGTGTTTCTGATAAAATGTCCAACTGGCAACTCAGCGTATATAAGGGGCCTCTTTTCGGTTTGAATGGCTCCTGCCTTCATTGGGCATGTAGTAATGGAAAACATGTATCACTGTGAAACAGAGAGGACTGATAGCATGCTGTGTGTCGGAAAAAGCCTTGACTCACAGCAGTAAAACCACAGCAGTGGTTATTTCATTTGCTAAATTGAAATGACTGACTTTAAATCACAGAACTCCTTCTTTTCCTTTTTCTGATGCTTTGAACATGGAGAAATCAGCCAAAATGCTGAGCTTATGCACTTTTATTCACCCCCGCCCACACCACCCAGAGATTTTTTTTTCCCCATTGCATATATAAACCGGCTATTTCTCACCCATCCCACAGACAAACATTTCTCTTACATCATGGTGGAGTGTGAGCAACCAGGATTTTTTCTTTTAAAGGGTCCACAGCATGGCAAAAGAACAACTTTTCCTCACTTTTTGTCCCATTTAATATGTCCCTAATAACTACAAAGTTACAAACAATATAACTACTGTTATTCACTGCTACAGCAGTAAAGCATTTATAATTACATCTAAGTTTAAACCCATGTAATTACTAAAAGTAGATAAACAAGTATTTGTGCAAACTGTGAGACCGGAATCCAGCTGAAACAAGTAATGCATCGCAAGCATTTGCTTTTTTATTACATGCATTGGTTAAAGCATTATTACAGACACTTAATATAATATGAGAAGAGTTTCTTGAAGGATTTAAAGATTTCTGAAGTTTCAAACCATGCCACTCTCTCTCCAGTCCACCCAGTCTGCAGCCTCAGAAACAGTCTGATCTGAATTCCCTGATTTTGTGATGTCACAAAAACCAACTTATACCTGTCCTTTCAGCCTACAGCAACCCAGCCCCTCCCATTTAGGCTGAAGTTATAAGGAGTGTTTCCGCTTTTTGAAAGAGGTACTGCACAGGGCAGCCAATCAGAATAGAGTTCATTTACATGTCTAAGTTTTAACTGCATAGTAATATGCACTGCTAGTTTTATTCTAAGCGATAAAAGAGATGAATGAATGAAATATGAATGTAAAATTTCAGAATGTAAAATAACATAATAACAAATGCATAGGTTACCGGCCCCAAATTCCAGAGACAAACAGCAGGAGCACATTTTCAATAAAAAACTACATGGTTTTTGCAATTTTGAATAAATCTGAATGAATATCTGTCGACAGATCTCACATTCTGTGCCCACACAAGTGTGTTTGTAATGCATGTGATGTGTTCTTAAATAATAATAATTTTAATATATTTAGGCCAAAAACCCCTACAGAGGGGAACTGAATGGATTGAAAAGATCGTCCCTGTTAAAAAACTTGCTCCGTATTTTTTGAAGAAATCAGTAAAGCTCACCTGCACCGAGCGCCACTGCACAGCCCAGCGGAATCCGACGCTTCACCCGTGAATCAAATCTGACCAAAGTGCAAATCAGGCAAAAGCAGCTTTGTCTGTTTGCTCCTCCACTTGCCTCCGCTCACCCAGCTAGAGCTGCGTCTGTATCCTGCACATCAGAGCGTGCCTTGCCTCTGGGCTGATGTGAGAGAGAGAGAGAGAAAGAGAGAGAGAGAGAGAAAAAAACGAGAAAGAAAGAGAGGGGGAGATTTCTGGTCAGACCCTTGTGTATTACAAAGACTGCCCTTAAAACGCCCCTTTTTTCTGGTGCTCTCTCTTCTGAGCCTCTCCGTCTTATTGTCTCTGTCTTAAGTGTAGCTCTGAGCTCTGAGTCTGAAAGACAGCAGAGAGAACTGCTAGCTTTAATAATTTACACTTTAAGCTTCAGAACATCAAAGGAGACCCTCAAAACACACACTAACCCCCCCACCCCACACGGTCAGTTTGGGTTTCAACTAAGTTCACTGAAGTGATTCTACAGCAGTGCAGAGACAAAAACTTCCGCACATTATATTGCAGCAAAAAAGGCAAGTAACTACAAAAACAGGCAGGTGACACATTTATTTGCACTACCTTTTTGTACTTTTTGCATTTATTTGCTTAGATGCTGCAATATAATGTGCAGTGGTTTATGTGGCTGGGCTGACAATGAACTCTCTTGAATCTTAAATCTTGAAAGAAAACCACCTTTCTTTCCCTAAAGAACCATTCAAAAGATGGAGAGGCCAGGACCTGCCAGAGGGTTCGCATTTTTATTACACACTGCTATAACTATAACTATAAGGGAGATTTCACCGAATCTTCACACTTTTTGCATCATTCAGCTCGATTTGAGAAGTCATTTAGAGTGTTTTGATGTGAGATGGTGCATTGTTAAAGAATCATTTTCCTTACAGTGGTGTGTAATCAAATCCAGCACAATTCACCCACCTATCAACACTACTCTTGCTGAGAGGGTCAAAAACACCAAATTCCTGAGCTTTCTCATCATGGATGACCTTTCTTGGTCCATCAACTCCACCTCCATAGCCAAGAGGGCTCAACAGCATCTGCACTCTCTGCAGGAACTGAAGAGAGCGAGCCTCCCCCCACCAATCTTCTCTATGTTCTACAAGAACACCATTGAAAGTCTGCTCTGTAGCTGCATCCCTGTCTGGTACCGGAACTGTACCGCTTCAGACAGAAAATGATCAGTGTGCTTCCACCTCCCCGGAAGACATTTACCAAACCTGCCGCTATAACAGAGCCTGTAACATTGTAAGAGATCGTTTCCACCCACTGCATGGACTCTTCGCTCTTCTGCGGCCTGGCATATTAAAATCGATGCTTCCGTCCTGGTTCTCAAACTTTATATTCAATGGTCTAAATCTAATATACGGGACGACAAGGAATAAGCAAATCCCTTTTATTAAATTAGCTCACAACATACAGCTGTTTACCTATAATTGTTTGCTTGTGATTCTAATTCACTCTCGCTTTTGTCAGTAAAGCAGGGCAAACTTTTTGACTCATGGGCCACAATGGGTTCTTAAATTTAACAGAGGGGACAGACCAAGAGCAGATGGATGGAGCGTTTTTTGTGGTGACTGCTTGCCAGCATAGTTAGCTTGCTTTGTGGCAAAGTGACAGCTGATGTATTATTTTAAAACCGCAACAGTTTCCTGGCAAATCAGACATACAGCCATTGATCAGACTTGATTGGTGAAAAAATATTTTGCTGTTCACTCAGTCAACAATGGTTAATGTATGTTGAGTTCGCCATCCACTGGGAAAACACAGGCATTGCAGGAAAAATGCTAAACGAATGTTTAATAATATAATTTAGACAAATTCGGCATGCCGGATACGGCCCACAGGCTGTAGTTTACCCATGTCTGCAGTAAAGTGTAATTTGCACTATAGTTTTAAGAAAAGATTTAACAATAACCTTAATTACCTTCCTTACTTTTATGCCTCAACCAATAACTTAGCGACGGGACATAACACCTCCTTCTTTGGTGACTCTTATCATTAACTTTAGCTAATTATAAGATGCGAAGCCTGAGAAATGAAGCTTGCTAACATTGCTTCGGTTAATCTCAGGCCAGGATCGCTGTAAAAATCGAGAATATATTTTATAAAACGAATACTTCTTTGAAACATACACTTAATTGCATGTGTGGACTGGGCCTGGTATGACTTCGGTCCAGATACCGTGCAGTCACTGGTTAACCAAGTATCACTCCAGAGTACTGCCTCACTGTACACTTCATGCAATTCTCATATTACACTCTGGACTTTCAGCAGCACCTGAATTTTATCTTCTGTTTATGGTCACAAAAGGCACACTCATGTCCTTACAAATTACCACTCAGACTGTGGCTCAGTGCTACTACCTGCCTTTTGTGCAATATCATACTTAAAGAGCGATATTACTCATTCTGAAAGGTTTCAATCCCATCCATACTGCTTTTGACACTAAACCAGTTACTTTGTGGAATTCTGTGCAGTTTGGCAGAAAGACCCACAACATGGGGTCATTTAGTAATGTCTAAAAGTGCTGCTCCAGGACGTGGACTGATTCGACAGAGCAGAAGGAACACAGCCGTTTCAGATATCTGCCCTGAGTCAGCACAACAGGAACACATGAGTCACTTTTAGTCAACCACCTTCATAGACAGTATGAATAAACATACTATCAACAGGACACATATATGGAGAATCTCACCTTTCAGTACTTAATATATGAGGATTATATCACAATCATAAATATCTCAATTAATTTTTTTATCGTTAAGCATAAGCAAGGACATGAAGGTACTCAGGCACATTAAAACTATGAACAGATGTGAAATGCTGTACTTGTTTTATCACTGGACTGTCCAATCAGTGCTTCTCATCGAGGATGCCACAGCTACAACTGCTCCCACTGCTAAGAACAATTACATTATCAGTATATTCAAAGGAATCGTTGTTGCAATGGGTATCACTGGGTTCCAAGCACCATATTTCATAGAGCCCTCATTTTTATAGCAGTTCATGCTGATATTTCTGTCTTGAATCGTTAGACAAGATCTAAGACACACTGAAATTTCACCTAATTGGAAATAATGGGAGTCCTGTAGTGCCTCTGGAGGCTGACTCATACTAAATTCAGCATGATTTCAGAGATTCTCTCTGAACTTATTCAGCACTGATGCACAATGCAAACTGCCAGAGCTGGAGTTTCTTTATACTTGTAAGTGTGTAAAGTGACCGATTTTCATACGTGAACACACCACAGCACACTGTGTGAACAGTACAAAGTTCCCCAGGTGAAGCAATGGCCAGCCAGGAACACAGCTCCCAGGGAGCAGTGTGTGGGGACGGTACCTTGCTCAAGGGAACCTCAGTGGTGCCACTAGCAGTCCTGGGATTGGAACCCATCACTATCTGATCACAGGGCCAACTCCCTAACCACTAAGCCAGCTATACAAGTATAAAGAAACTCAAAGGGGCTTTTTGTAGGTCAGCAGTCATTAATAAAAGTATTTAATTGTCATAGCATGGTGTACATACTGTACATTTTTTATACTTAAATATTACTTTTTTTTTTTATATAATTTTTTTTTTTTTTTAAGTGTGGAAAATCTCAGTGTTTGCCAAAACGTTTGACTTATAGTGTACATATATATTTTGGCCATTTTGTTAATTCAGATGCCTACTGGTCAGTAAATCAATCCCTTCAAATTTTGTCTAAACAAACTGACATGCAAACTGACCCCAATGTTTCAAGATCAGTAAATAACCTATGAAGGTTATATAGAACCACTAGACACCGTCACGTTTGCCCCTCTTTTCTCCCAAGGCAGGCGCAAACACAGACATCCATTTCAGCTCCTTTATTTAAACTAAGCAAACTGGCTTGAGGGCTATAAACTATACTCAAAACGAAAGGAGAATTGAGAACATACCAAGAACTTCTGTATGATGGTGGACCAACAAATAAGGTCCATCTCAAAACAAACTAAATACAAAACCCCCAACTCAGACAACCAATAAACATAAACATCTCATACTCCTTGCACACCGGTCAGCTGAAACATATTATGTAAACAAATATAAGACCGGTGTGCTCAGCCTCCATAATAAAAGACCCCAAAACAAAACAAAGAAATCAGGGTTGAGTGTGAGACACACGCATCAGTGAGACTAATATGGAAATAATAGTAGTATTACAACCTTATAATGAAAAATATACATAGAATTTAGTTTATCTCTAGAACCATTGAAGGTAGGAAAAAAAATAGTGATGCACCGCTACCATGCTCACTTGCTGTTACTTGTACGCAACCAAATTTCACTGATACCTACTACCGATACCACAAGAGGTAAATATGATGTAGTTACAATCACGCGGCAAGTGGTCTGGAAATACTTTAAAATCAATAAAGATTACAGTAGCAAAGCAGACTGTAAACTCTGTTCTGTCATCTTATCAAGAGGAGGAACGATGCCAGTTACATTTAATACAAGTAACCTGATAAAACACTTTAAACACCAGCATCAAAAAGAATACAGCGACTTTACTGCTACCATTTACATTTATGGGATTTAGCAGACACTTCTATCCAAGCAACTTCCATTCCTTTCCTACAGGGGGCAGTCTTCCAGTAGCAACTTTGGGTTAAGGGTCTTGCTCAGGGAACCAGTGGTGATATGCTGAAGGTAGGATTTGAACCCATGACCTCTTGGTCCAGAAGCAAGTTTTCTTACCACTAGGCCACCACCACCCAGCAGCTGTGGAACCCAGCAATCTACTTTAAAGAAATATTACAGAGACGAGAAAAGATACCAAGGGTGTGTCCAAAATCGCACACTTGTGTGAGTGCACTGAAATGCAGTGCATAGTGTGCACTGAGCACTTCCTTCTGTAGTGCGCACTGCTGTCCTAAATGGAACACTGACATTTTGCACTTAGCGTAAGTGATGGACTAACATTTGCTCGCGATTCTCCAGCCGCCAAAATATCTGCCGTTTTACCGCAGTGTACATCAGTAAAATAACTTTATTAACGTTACTTACATTTATACGAACCAGCTGCCTCCGCTTGCATTTCACCGTTGGCCGCCATTACTAAAATCAAAAACTTGTTGAAAGTCCCGCCCCCTCCGCTACGTGGTCAACATGGCACTCGGTATCGGGAAGTACACAAATAAAAATACTCGTACTCGGTTTGTAAAAAAGTGGTATCGGTGCATTCTTAAAAAAAAACTGAAGTGATTTTCTGAATCAGCAAAACTTACTAAGAAACATCAAAATTGCAATGAAACAGACCTTTTATAAAAAACTGTTCCCCGGTGTTATTCATACTTATTTGTACTTAATTTGTAATTATAATGTCTGGGCAAATGAGCTTACACTGCTCAAACAACTCATTTTTTAAATATAATTCTTTTTTTTCCACAGTACCATTTTTTTCACTGGAGCCCTCTGATGAAAAGCAGAGGCAGAATCCTCTTAATCCGCCACTCCACTAATTGAAAACAGGCACCACCTTCTGTGCAACAAACAAAAATCTTTCTGAAGTATATCTGTGCCACCTTGTTCCCTCCCGAGGTGATAAGAAGAGTGCCTGACGTCTACAGATGTCTCGGTTCAGTGGATGTTATGTAGGCTCTAAATACCTCTAAAGATCGCAGGATGGCGGCGCGCTAGGTAGCTTGAATCCACACAAACCTTCACTAACGTACATCCAAACAGCACTTTAACTGTGTCTAGAGTTAGACACAACTCTACTGCTAGAATACAGTATTTGTCAAAACACTGAGAGCACTGCAGTTTATTTTTAAATCAGCGACTCTCCCAGTGTGAACCCATTCCAGTCCAGTGTCTGTTAAACTCCTCCAAAAACACCTCATTCTGCTTTATGAGGGACTGATCAGTGATCAGCTGAATCACATCTTATTTAATGAGGAAAAGTATAA
>JBBJLR010007361.1:898-13971 GCA_037577145.1 Brachypetersius gabonensis
TCGCTCTTATAATTCTACACTCGCTCTTATAATTCTACACTCGCTCTTATAATTCTACACTCGCTCTTATAATTCTACACTCGCTCTTATAATTCTAAATTCTACACTCATTGCTATAATTCTACACTCACTGTTATAATTCTACACTCACTCACTGTGGTTTCTCTATGCTGTTATCTGTCTTGTGCAATAAGAATAAGAAAATCATTCCATTGTAACATGCTCATGTGCAACAATATGCATTTATGTTGCAATCTGGTAAACTAAGATTCACATCCCAGCTACGTTGTCTATTTATTGTCTATTTATTGTAGTGTTCTGTCAACCCTGGAACTCTGTTCAGTGCTGCAACTGTTGCCAGTGCAGTAATCAGATCTATAGTTCAACACTCATCACTGCTGAAAGGTTACATAATGTCCACACTTGGTTATTTACTGTTTGTCTGGTGTGCACTGTTTTTTGTAACCTGCCCACTGCTGAATGTGGTATGTGGCTATATGTTGCACAGCGGTCTCAGTTAACTTTGTATGTGTACAGAGCTGCTGATGACAATAAAGTAACCTTGAACCGACATGTAATTCTACAATACACCAAACAGAAAGAGATACATGCTGTGTCAGACAATAATTTAAAATACATTATATAAGTCTGGATAACAGTTAAAGTTCATGCCAGCCTGCCTGACAGTTTTTTTTTTTACAATAGTGTCCTTCGCAACACAGCCTTACTTTAATCTCAGAGCAGGTCTTTTTGCCTTGTGAAAGTTTTAGTTCCTGTCCTCCCACTCAGGTTGGAATGTTATGCTCAGCTGCTGCATCACCACTGCTTTAAACAGGCACACCTTTCACCTCCCGCCTTCAGCCGAATATGTACTGTGTTTATCCTCATATAGTCCTAGTGTATCCTCTCTTTATCCAATGGACTGAGAGCCAGAGCAGTTGGTAATTGTCTTTAAAATAAACACATCGTCCTTTTTCATCTCGCCGAGTTCTTGTGCACCTGCATTATAAAGGACTGCCGTGCCATTCAACTCCCTGGGGTGCATACAGTCAGGCCAGGGACGGGCACCGAGGAGGCAGAGGAGGAACAAAAGATTCACATTTAGATGGAAATTAACCCCAAGGCAGAAGTATGGCCTGCTAGCCACTGAGATGACACATCCTATTTGCAAACAGTTTCCCAAACCAGAGCTTTTTATGGGCTGAGACGGCGACTGTGTTGATTTAAGTAGAACAAAGAGGGGTTTAATCAATTCAAATGGGGCGTAATTGCCAGTGTGGGGTGTCTGTTTCCAGAAGGAAAAGCCATTTTCGTCGAGAGCTACCTTTCAGCTGCCAGCCCAAGCCCACAAATCAAGCCCTGGAGGCCATCAAAGAACCGAATGTGGGAAATGGGCTCAGGGCCCAGAGGGAGTAGAGTATAGAAGGAGGCAGAATAAGGGGCTTGTAGCCATCAATCAGCCCCTCTTTTAAAGCCCTATTCCTTTAGTTTGTCCCCTCCAAAACACCCTGCATGGCACTCTTGGTCATGGTAATGTCATATTCTGGAGGACGGTGAATTCACAGAGCTCGTCTCGGTTATCGGGGGCTGAAGAAAAGGCACTGCTGAAATTTCAAATGCATTAAGAGCGAATTTGTGGGATTGAGATAAATCTGCTGATACCAACCCAATTCTGTCTCTTACAGTTCAGATCTCTTTTAGTATACATGGATGGCACATAAGCTTCACACACAGAACAACAGGAAATGAAATACATTTGCTGTGTTTATTCATTTAGGGGGTATATTTCCCGTTCCTGTCCAGCACCAAGTAAACACAGACGTTTCACAGATATTGCTGCAGGCACCAAGAAAACAAGCCGTACCCTCGGGCGGAAAGTAACACTAGACAATGACACAAACAGACATAATGCTTTCTAGAGCTGCACAGACTGCGGTTCCCATTGCAAAAGAAATACAGAAGACGTCATTAAAAACCAATGATTTGGTTCAAGCATAGTGAGGGTCACCAAGGACTGACTGAGACAAAACAGTTTCAGCAAAACAAATTCAACTCAAAACTTCAACTCAATTTAAAAAACATCAAACTCATCAAATCTGATTTGGCACTGAAGACAAATCGGAAAAGCGCACATACCTTTAGCTGTAGCGGTTCTGAAGAATTTCTCAGAGTTGGCATCTGAATCCTGAGAGAGAGAGAGAGAGAGAGAGAGAGAGAGAGAGAGAGAGAAAGAGAGAGAGAGAGAAAAAAAGAGAGAGAAAGAAAGAGAGAGAGAGACAGAGAGAGACAGAGAGAAAGAGAAAGAGAGAGAGATGCTTGTCAGTACAGGGCAGGTTAGAAAGTCTCCACAATGAAATGAGCGGCACTGAGCTGAAAATAAACGCGCCGCTTGGTGGCGCTGTGGGTCCATGTAAGAACAGTCTAATCTTCAAACGGACTGAGCGCATTAACACTGCTGCTGTGAAAACCCCAGTGTTGGCATTTACAAAGTATTTAGGTAATAAAAGCCTATTTACGCAAAAATGTGTTGTCAAAGGGGCACCAATTAATCCAAACCGATCGGGGGGAAAGACATCGATCTGTTTAAATCGATATGTGCGCCACAGCCGTGTCTCTGTCCGACTCGGGTGGGGACAAACGGGCTTTCTTCCAGGCATTTTACATCAAATTCAACTTTTCTCAAGGGATTAATTAACAACTTAGCGTCCAAAATGATCAACACGTAATTATGCATGATGTGGCGTAGTGAGACATTTTATTTGTAAAAGAATGTTTGCACGTTAATATTGCTGTTAATAATCAAAACATCACACTAAAAACGACATTTAAGTCTGTTTCACCCATTCAATTACTCTCATTATCACACATGTACGACATAAAGCTTTGAGAATTCCCAGGTTAGAAAAATTAGTAAAAACTACATTATTACACCTGGTACTGCTACTAATAATTTTATAAATTCTCTCATTATTATTACTACTATTATTAACAACATAAATAAACAGGGATAGATGACTAGATTATATTGTATCCTTGCACGTGTTTTGCATTACAAATCATGTGCCTCTGATAATAATAATAATAATAAAATAATAAAATAATAATAATAATAATAACAATAATAATAACCAGTGGTGGTGCTTCTGTGTAGATACATTTAAACGAAACCAGAACCCCGTACATCTGGGAATATTCGGAGATAATTTTCAGGATACAGTTCATTGCCACGACCAGGAACGTAATTTCAGTCTTTATCTCATGAATAAAAATCTCACAGGACTGGAGAAAGACTACGAAGCTGCAGGGAAGGCATGCAGAGGAATAAATAGAACGCGGCTGTTTATAGCTACCTTTTCATGTGCCAAGAAATCACTTTCGCAGTCTAGTAAATACGGCCTCGTTTCACATTCTGCTTGTAAAATAGTGTAATCCACAAATAAGCAGCACTTTCCACCCCGTATAAACTGGAGACCGCCATCTGAGCAGGAAGACCAGCCCGGCCCGGAGGAGGCGAGGCGCGGGGCTCTCGGACAAAGACAGACCTGCGCGTCTCCAGGAGCGCGCCGGGAACGGCCGAGCAGAGTTATCCTTCAGGTCGCGCCTCCGTTCCTTCCCACACGCAGAAAACGACGATTTGCCCCTGAAAAATCCCAGAAATCGCTGTGGATGGTCTCTGCTGGGTGCCTCCTCGAGTCAGGGTATGCTCTCTCACAGAGTAGGATCCATCCGAGCGAGTGATATTTTCCAACAGCCACCAAAGGTCAGAAAATCCAACAAAGCGCAGCGCGGCGTGTTTCCACTTCCAGCGAAGACGAGACCGAATCACGTTTAAGAAAACACACGTTGTCCACGCGGGGCGCGGCTTTCTCCCGGGTTCCCGGCCGGACCCGGCTGCTGAGACGCAGACAAACTCTCAATTCATCCAGAAACACCCCCACCCCCAACCAGACCCTCCACCTTCCTGAGTCTAACCTGGATTACACCCCGGACCGCACAGAGACGCAGGTCAGAGCAGCAGCTGCGCGCCCAGACACCTCGTGGGGGCGCGCTGCCTGAGTGTGTGAGTGTGTGTGTGCGCGCGCTCAGAAGCTGAAAGATACTGGCGGTCGACTCAGTGAAAGAGTGCAATGAGAGAAGGGGACGCAGGGAGGGGGAGTGGTGAGGGAGGGGGAGGGACGCTGGATAATATTCCTTCCCTCTCTAAGATGATGTCAGCCATGGATTTGCCAGTAGGGTGTTGCTAAAACAAGAGAACCTAAAAGGTTGCAACTGCCCTGCCTCCCACAAATCACACTTTTAGTTTTTAGTTAAAACCAACATGGAGCAAAAGAGAAGTGTAAAGTGACCACTCTGTGATATGTGAACACACCACAGCCTGAACAGCATGACATTTTTCCACTGTATTTAACCCATTCAACCCATTTAACACATTCAACCCATTCACCAAGTGAAGCAGTGGGCAGGAACACACAGGGCCAAGGGAGCAGTGAGTGGGGACGGTACTTTACTTAGGGTAACCTCAGAGGTGCCACTATCAGTCTTGGTATTCAAACCCACAACCTTCTGATCACAGGGGCAACACCCTAACTCCTAGGCCCCTAGAGGTGTACGGGAGAAACAGAGAAACCACCCAGTTCAACACAAACCTCGATGACCCACGTAACCTGTCACACTATCACGCTTTACTGGCCCTCAGACACATTTTTCACCTGCAAAAAGTTCGGATACAGCCTCAAATCAGCTATAGAGCTGACGAGCAGCCTTACAACAAACAGGTTATTTTCATAAACCCCAACAAAGAGACACGTCTTTCATTTCATAACGGACCTGAGCTTCAGTGGCGTAAAGGCTGTTTCTGAGCCTGTTGTGTCTTTAGAGGAACTAATATTTTGCTCCATTTTTGTTGCTTTGCATAAATAAAATAAAATAATAACTAGATGCATTTCTGTGAAAAATGCAAAGTGTGATTGCATGGTTCCTATTCTTCATTCAGTCCCCAGCATCTTACTGCTCAACCACTGCGGGGTAGTTGCCTTACTGCCTCTTATCAAACCATTTATACTTAAGGACTTTGACCTGTGCACACCTGAAAAGCAGGAACTCTTAAAGGATAATTTTTTAAACATTAAAGTTTGATTCCGTCAGTATAGAGTTTTGACCAGCAGACCAGTGCAAATGGGAGGAGCAAACCGGGTAAGACTCATTTTAACCTGCTCTAACTAATGCAAATGGATCGTTTCCTTATCATTAACCAAAGCGACAGTTACAAATCACACTTACACTCTCAAACTAACACACTTTTGACTCATTCCATTCATGGGGCTCGTCTCTCCTAACGTTGCGTGTTTAGTGGCTGATATCTCCCCTGCACTGCAGCTGTGCCATGACATCACAACGGTCAGTGTTGCCAAATGTGGTCAAATGATCAATAGTAGGCATCTGATCAACCAATCAAAAAAGTAAACAAACATGCACTACACCAGGTGTTAACTGACATTTTGGTGTTTGAACACTTCCAAATGAATTTTTTAGCTATAAACAATAGTGCGATTACTGACACAATCATGTTAATAATAATAAAATGAAGAGATGAGTGAATGCATCTGTGTTCTTTGGGTTATGTATGTTTGAAAGTGCAATCCAAAAACTGAATAAGTGATAACCCAGTGTAAATATATATATACATTTTTTGCCTGTATAGTAGAGTGCTATCTTCGTTTCCAGCTTCGCCCCCAAATGCAACAAAGTCCAACTCATGGCCATAGAGACCGAATTCACAGCTCTGAGAAAGGAGTAAAAAACCCAAAAGCTCTTGGCTAGGGAAGGACCTGATAGAGTTTGTAATCCACCTGAATTGAATGTTTGGAAGTCGACAGGCATACTAATTCCTGCAATAGTGTTCATGTCATATCAACAAATTAAATATCAAGAGAAATGTTTAAACAGCACTGATTGGGTGTGTGGTGTACTCACGCAAAAATAAACTCTCATCTTTGCTGTTCTCAGTATGACCGGGGAATGACCAAAAAAGTACTTCCTGAGCCTAGAAAAATCTTTCCCCTTGTTAATATCAAGTCAGGAAGAAAGACAATATTACTGTATTAAGAAGACTTTACTGAAGTACAGAAAAAAGAAAAAAAGAAGAAGCACCTACTCAGTATATTATTTTCAAAGTGACTACAGCTGAGCTCATCAACAAATTATTTTGTGGCTGTCAGAACAAAGCCTTACCTTTCATTGAAAAACATTATTTGATTTCATCATTGTTATTTGAAATTTCAGAATGCATGGCAGAACAGAAACGATCCAAAACTACTTGGAAAAGATCTCTGACATTACTTTTCGTCAAACCTTATGAGTGTAAGGAAAGGAAAAACTGTCTCTTGCAACTAATCACAACAGGAAATCACCAGTAAGCTTGGAACTGAAATATGTCTGATCCAGCACTAGAAGGGCCTGCAGAGCCACTGTGCTTGTAGGTCCTCCTTACTTCTTTCTGCAGAATAGTCAGCCAGGCTCCACTGGGCCTAAATGTTCCAACATAGGGGTCTAATGATGAGCTCTCTAGAGGATATGAGACGTCCTCTAACTTTAAAAGTGGAGCAGAATGACAGGCAAAAGGTCCCCCAGCCCTGTTCCTTCTCCCCCTTTATTCCAAATCATGCATGACTAGCCCTTGAGGTATGTCTAATTGTCTTTCACAGGGAATGCACCTCTACATCAAGGCCTTATTCTCCTTCTACTAACGACCCTGCAGGGGGTGAAGGCAGCGTAGGACCCAGAGAGGGGAGACTGAGTGGGGGAAATGTGACAGAAATCTTTAATATGTCAAAAGTGACTAGAGAGAGAGAGAGCGAGGGAAAGAGAGATATTACATTTTCCTTTGGATGCTCAGGGAAAACGAATGAGAAACAAACCCATATAAATAGCAAGAGCCAAAAACTGAGAAAGACATAAAATAATGAAAATAACTCTTCTTAACATCCAAGACACCAGCTGACACAAATAAACAACAAACTCATTCTTCATGTATATGTGGATAGCCAATATAGAGGAAAGAGTAAAAACTGTGTGCTTTAAGTAAGAGCAGAGATTATCGGTGATGGAGTCCACTTTAAAGGCATTTCAGTATTTGATGCTCTTAATGACAAAATCTGTGCTTATCCAGGATAAGCTTCTTTGCTCTAAACAAATCCTTTGTCTCCATTTCCTTTATTCACTGTGGTAAAAATAAAATATGTCCATACTGTCATATATTCATGATTTTAACCGAAATATACTTCTACACAAAGAAGGTCAACACAACAACAGTAGGGAGGAGTGTGTTTACAAACAAGTATAAACATGTACAGAGAACACAAACACTGCACATTTGACAATAAACACTGAGAAATGCATTTTATATACAAAGCTATTTTAAAAATTGCAAAACTGCAGTTGCAAGTTCTGTTGTATGCATAAGGTGGTGGCGCTCCTGATCCCAGTGTTAAGTGTTCACAGTTTTTGTTTGTCTTTGTCTGCCAATTTGTTTGTTTATTTATTTATTTTCTCCGGCATGACAGTAACACAGGTAACACAGATGTGTGTGTATAGCTGTGCGATCATCATTCACAGCCTTTTTTTTTTTTTTTTGGTGCATTTCTTAAGAAGTTCGCCAATTTAAAAAAAAGCCGATGTACGTCTACGAGCAGCACACTTTTCTCGGACTTCTTAAGAAATGCACCAAATTCCTCAGTGAGCTGCTGACAGAGATTTACATTTACATTTACGGCATTTATCAGACACTTTTATCCAAAGCGACTTCCATTCTCTAACTACAGGGGACAGTCTCCCTGAAGCAACTCAGGGTTAAGGTGCTCAGGGTGGTATGCTGAAGGTAGGATTCGAACCCACGACCTCATGGTCCGGAGGCAAGTATCCTACCCACTGTTTCCCAGTTTCTATCCCCAGGCTGTCAGGCTGCCCCCTGTAACCTCCCTTAGCCCCACCACAAGCTGTTTATGCAGAACTTACCTTCATGTGCAGCCACATTATCCGATGTACATACACTGAAAGTCATACATAAACTTTAAGAACCCATTCTTAAGCTGCTATTTATACTTGTTTTAAACTAATTATACTGTTTGCACAATTCTCTACACCAATCTTTTCAATCATTGCACATCTTACTTATGTACATATTGTACAGAGAGTTGTTCACTCACTGAGGTTAAATCTCACTCTAATTTCTACTTCTTTTTTTTGCACATTTTTGGTTTTTACACTTATGTCTTTTGCACTATGTGTACACTGTGGAACCTGAGCTTTGCCATTTCACCGTTCACCTCTGCATACTTGTTTATGGTTGAGATGACAAAGTTCACTTTGACTTTTGATCTTGATCTTAGTGAGGGACAGCAGAGCTTGAGTGATTTCTGTAATCTGTTACAACTCACTGGTAAAGAAAAACATATTTTCCAAGTTCAGTAAAAACTCAAAGGATCTGATATAAGATGGCATATGGCCAGTAAAAACTTTGTAAATAAACAGAAGCTAGCATTTTCATGGCACACGGCCAGAGAGGGCCAACCAACATTTTCATAGGGTAATGAGCAATGAGCCTTTGACCAGAGTGACAGATTGAGTCTTAAGTTGAGGTAATTAGTAAATGTATTTCTATACATAACATCACTGTAATTGAGAACCAATAATAAAGCTATCTTTTTCTATTTACCAGGCAGCTGGTGGCCTGGGGGTCAGGGAGTTGTCCCTGGGAACCACTGGGGCTCCCTCGAGCAAGGTACCATCCTCACACACAGATTAAATCCTGGGGTCAAATCCCAGCAAGGACATGTGGGGCAGCTGGTGACCTGGTGGTCAGGATGCTGCGCTTTCAATCAGAAGGTTGTGGGGTTAAAACCCAGGCCTGCCAGTGGTACCTTTGAGTCCATACACACTGCTCCTTGGACGGCCTGCTGGTGGGTTCCCAGTGCTGTGTGGTGTGTTCGCGCATTTCTATAAGAGGCCACTTTATTTAAGAAAGTGGTTTAAAGGTTCTGAATCATTTAATGGAACCAAAGCCACATGCAAATGGAAATTATTTTGCTAGAGGAAAGATCTATAACTGTTTTGGGATTGAAACGATAATTGTTTTGATGCAATCACCCTACTGTACAGTTTAAGGTTTATCTGGTTTGTCTGAGCCTGTTTGGAATTTTGGAACAATGTCCAAAATGTCTTGATCCGCTGAGTTTAAACATCCAAATTCAATAATAAAGAGGGGGGTCTCAATACTTTTGTTCATATAGTGTATGTTACTTTTAAAGTGTAAGTCATTTTTTGCTAAAGGTGACTTTTTTTCTCTGCCTTTTTAATCTCTTTCATGGCCATACAGATTTTTCCTTGCCTATATAGGTGTGCAAGAAGCCTATATTCGGCCTTCGTTTAATGAATGAAAAACATATGTAAACGCCATTTTGCTTACTAATCAATGTCAAGTCAAAGTGAAATTTATTGTCATTTCAGTTAAACTAGAAGTAGGAATGTTCAATTTGATACAAAGATGTACAATTTGGCACAAGCTAATTTTTTATCATCCTGACAAATGGTAGTACAGTTAATTTTTAGCACCCAAAAAATGTGCAAACGTTGCATCATCAGTCAGGTGGAAAGCAAGAATACTGGAATATATATATGTGCTTTATATGTGCAAATGATTAGAAGCCCTTTAATGAGGAATACAGAAACTCTGAGACAGTATCCAAGAACAAGTGTCACCTGTATGTGTTTTTGTAGCAGGATGTGTATCATAAAAGAGCGATGTGTAAAGTGCAAGGTGGAAAGTTAAGTCAGTTCACAGGTGTGTGTGTGTTGAGGAGTGTGTTGATGGCTTGTGGGAAAAAGCTCACACACAGTCTGGCAAATCAGGCTTTGATTCTGCAATTCGGTTTGCCAGATGGAAGCAGTGTGAAGAGCCCACGTGAGGGGTGTGAGAAGTCATGCACAATGTGGGAGACTTTTCCGATACAGCGCTTGTGGAAGATGTCCTGTAGTGATGAGAGAGACGCCTGTAATAGAAAATTTTAAGCTTTGCTGCACATAATGCACTGAAAATAACTGCACATTATTTGCACCTACACAAGCTTTGACCTACGTGTAACGCCTTTGGAGTGCTCCTGTGGAGCTTGTTTTTAATAAGCCGAGGAAGCCAGCAGTCATGATGACCTTTAACAAGACTGTGTTTCCTTTTTCTTCCATTCTGTCAGGCTGCCCGTCATTCTGGGGGAATTGGGGCTGTTCTTGCAAAAAATGAAAGTGTTTACAAAAGTTGTGTTTCTAGTGTTTTTCCTCACGACTAAAGATTGAACATTTTTTTCTATTTTTTTCACGACATGCTCCGATGATGTTATCGGCTGTTTTACCAATCCTCTGCAGGCTCTTCTGGTACCAGCCAGAGATGCAGCTGGCCAGGATGCTCTCTATGGTGCCCCTGTGGAACACTCTAAGGGTGGGCGGAGAGAGGTGTGCTCATTTCAGTCATCTTCAACAGACGTTAAGATGCTGCTGTGCTTTTTTGGTGAGGGAGGAGGTGTTGGTGGTCCAGCTCAAGTTCTTTGCTGTCTCTGCCAGAAACCTTGTGTTCTTTGCTGTCTCTACCATAGAGCTGTTGCTGCTGAGTGGTGTGTGGGTGGAGTGAGTCTTTCTAAAGTTGACAATCATTTCTTTAGTATTGTCCTCATTCAGAGACAGACTGTCCTCACTGCACCAGCCAGCCATTTCCTAACCCTAATCCTTACGTGAACGCTAAACCTGCTGAATCTACTTAAGCAATGATGTACACTGCTCTGGATAAGAGCGTCTGCTAAATGCCACAAACATAAACATAAACATTATCTCTTTATTGTGGCTGAAGAACCCCACCAGAGTTGTGTTGTCAGCAAACTTGGTGATGTGGTTTCAGCTGTACTTGGCAGTGCAGTCATGGGTCAGCAGAGAGACCCTGTAGTGGATTGAGTACGGCACCCTGAGGAGCTCCTGAACTCCTCTGATGGTGCTAGAAACCTCACAGAAGCAGACGGACTGACGCCTCTTGGACGGATAGTCCAGATACACAAAGGGGTGCTTAGTCACAGCTCATTAATTTTGGAGACTGATGCCTTGTACTCCTCCAGGTTGGTAGAGCTGCTGTATTTTGCAGCCTCCCTAAACATGTGCCTGCCAATGCTCTCAAAGCAGTCCTAAAGAGAAGAGATGGCATCTGTGGGCCAGATTTTAATCTGCTTCAGAAACACCATGGCACGTCTGTAGAGCAGTCTGTATGCTGTGATCGGAACGACAAACACGTGGTCTGAGTACTCAAGGTGGGGGCGGGGCTCAGCATGGTACGCACTATTGATGTTTGTGTATACACAGTCCAGCATGTGTGCCTTCTTTTTGCAAAGTCCACATACTGTTGGAATTTAGGGAGAACTGACTTGAGATTTGCATGGTTGAAATCTCCAGCAAAAATAAACAATCCATCTGGGTGTGAGGTTTGGAGCTTGGTGATGGCTCCATAAAGTTTGGTTGGGGCGTGGTTAGTGTTAGTGCTGGGTGAGATGTACACTGCGACTATAAAAACAGTGGCAAATTAACAAGGTAAATAAAATGATCTAAATGATCTAACAGACACAAGTTACAGCAGCAGTGGATAGTAACTAGAGACCAGCACATTGTTCACACACCAGTCAGTGTTGATGTAAAAACAGTGTGAGTCAGCGCAACACTTCTGTCCTAGCAGAACATTAGCATGCTGCTAATCTGGGTAGCCGTGTCTGGGACACTGTCACTGAGCCACGTCAGTTTGCTGAGGTTGGATGTAGTTAAGGTTATTGTCCAGGGAGCAAACATTGGTGAGACGGATAGATGAGACAGCTAGCTGGTTAACATCAGCTTTGAGCCTAGCATGGACTCCTGCCTGCTTGCTCCACTTTAGCTTTCACCTGCATCGCTTGCGCTGTCCTTTTTCCTGGCCAGGGGCATCAGGCGGCGCAGCGGTCCAAGGGCCTGGTCCCCATAGCAAGTTAAGGTCACAGAGCTTTTCCAGCTGTCCATCCACAAGTTAAGCTTTTTGTTAATATCTTACCTGAAGCAGGGTCTGATAGTCATAGACATGCTTTCTATCCTGATACACCTGTGAGGAAAGATTTGGTGTGAAAGTTGACTGAAAACTACATTTGCACACCAAAGTGGTGGGCTCAGAACGGCTGCTGTGACAAGGGGAGAGGGAGAGAAAGACTGTGAAGGGTGGTCTGCAGTGCAGAACCAAATGTCATTAAGACTTGCAATAGGGCCCGCTGAGCAGAAGTGATTTGATTAGTGTTTTCAGCATAACCTGGAAGTGTGATTGTAGCAAGAGAGAGAGAGAGAGTGAGAGAAAGAGGTGTGATAACTTTCTTAATTGCAGTAACAGCACATAAAGAGTTGATGATTTGTGACATCTTCTGCCATGCTCTGCGCTAACGTTAATAACTGTTAATTAAGTGTAACTGGAAAGAGAGCACATGCACTCTAGCATTACTACAGCAGCTCAGAGAAGTCCCTGAATCTCTCAAGACTGAGCTGCAGTTAAGTGGATGGCCACATGGTCAGAAAGCTGGTTTGGTCTGCCAATGTGATCAATGACTCAAAAAACTCAAATATTAAACTTCTGTTATAGGGAAGTCATTCTCATACAGGAGAGTTTACCAGCACAATTCCATAATCCATATATTCCATATATGACAAATACAGACAGACAGACAGACAGACAGGTAGATAGATGTATAGACAGAGCAAAATGAAGATCCACAATCAAGCATTTCTACATCTAGTTTTAAAATTCCTTTGGCATTTCAAATAAAAGACAGAAGAATGAGACAAACAGAAAGGATAACTACACCACTACAGTGGTCTTTGTGTTTAAATAGTTATTTACTTCATCAAATGAGAATTTAGAAAAATTTCATGAAGATGTGAGGACTCTACCAGTGGTCTCTGAGAAGGACTATGCAATTCATCTGATCACTCTCCATAACATTCTGGAGTTTATGCAAATTGCTATTATAAAAACTTCA
>JBBJLR010007370.1:0-13969 GCA_037577145.1 Brachypetersius gabonensis
CAGATCCGATCTGTGTCACATATGAGCAAAAAATCGGAATTGGGTCACATTTAACTGACAGTGTAAACGAGGCCTATTACTCTTCAACAAATTTTACCTCTATGGACACTTACCGGGTAGGTGGCCAGTCTGTCAATATTCTTGTTCATTCTTGTTCTTATTCATTACTTTTGTCCCCTTAAAGACACTCCTTTTTTTCTCCAAGGGTTGACCTAAGGAGGAAGGGTTCCCCTTTTGTGGTTTGGTTCCTCCTGAAGTTGAATGTGGCATCTGCCCTGTCTGTGTATGCGCTTAAGAGCCAAAAGAGCTGAATCGTCTTAGTGATCTGTTCCAAATGATCCGACTCATTAAAAAGAGCCAAAATTCCCAAATCTAATCAAGTGGCAGTGCAGTAGGAACAGCAGACTCGGGTTGAGCGTAACTGCACATTATGAGATCTCACGTTTCTTCTACTTTTAGTTTGAGTTCTCTTGGTTGTGAGAGTGAGAGGCGATCGCCATTGGCGACAGCAATGAAAAAACTAGTCGCAAAATAAATTATCTAGTCACATTGGCGACCATTTTAGTCGCCACCTGACTAGATATTTGAAGAAGTTGACAACTGAACTGTAACTGCAGCTGGAACCACATCCAACCAACTTTACATCACAGGTCCATAAAAGGCTACCACTTTAAGCAGACAAACAAGCAAAGTGGCTGACTTTGACATCAAAACAAACATTTCTCTCCATCTCACATGTCTCTAGTGATAACAGTAACAGTGCTGCTTTGTGACAACTTGTAAAAAGTAATATCAATACAAATGAATTTAATTTAATTTTCTTCTACTTATATTCCACTCATCACATTACCCATTTTAACTGTGCATTTGCATTGATCTATGCATTCCCATTTGTACAAAAAGTTCATACTGGACAGAAGGTCCAGTACATATGAGTGGTGGCTTTATTAAACATCAGCCCAAACCCCATTACCTATAGCTGTACAATTCCATACACATACAGTCTTATGCAAAAAACACCCCTGGTCCAATTTGATCTCTTGTTGATTTTCTAAGTAAAAATAAGTACAATAAATAAAATTACACTCAGAAATTAAACAGTAAGTGAGCATTAAAATGTGTGTTCTCTGTGAAGGATACATATTTATTTTCACTTAGTTTTATCATTTGACCAGGTGTGCCCAATATTGCCAATATTTGATTTGATTACTAGAGAATATACAGGACTATGTATGTCTGTGACACTCTGTGATAGACAAGACAGAGATAGGAGCAGTAAGAGAGAGAGAGAGAGAGAGAGAGAGAGGAATGATTATCAACATGTCACTGTGACTGACATTGCGCCATTCAGCTGGACGCTCAACCCAATAACCAAAGGAAGAGTGAGCTTTTGAGAAACTGTCAGGCAATAAATAATACTAAGCAGGTAGAAAAAGAATGGTACAGAAAAAGTAACAAACAAACACCAGTAAATATTATCTCTTTCTGGGCTATAGCTGCAGACAAACACTGTAGCTTTAAGCTGAGAGATTTTACTGTCAGGGGCAAACCTTTGGAGGGCAAGGAGCTTTGCAGAGTTCCTGTCAAAACACACTGCTTAATTAGAATCAGAGCTGCTTAAACAGCCATTTTCAAAATACTCAAGGACTCTTCTGTTTTCGGCATCCTTAAAATTACAGCAATATCGGCTTCACTGAAAGTTATCATTGGCTCAGCGTATATGTCCAAAGATCATACATATTCCAAAGATCATACACATACATAAAGGATCAGGGGTGTGGGGTTTCCTTGAAGTGCAAGTTTTGGAGGGATCAAAGTTGGACTCATAAGTTCTCATAAGTTATTCATGGTGGCTCTTTTTCAGGCTATAGCTGCTCTATGGTGCTGTCATTGTGTAGAAATGAAACACGCAGCATTCTTTGTCCACAAGAGCAGAAGACCCTGGGCTTTACTATACTTTTATGCAAATGACTTATTGAATATCCTTAAGTCATCTCCCTAATATCTTTGTAGTTATTCCTAGAAATCATTAAGATCAGATGGAAAAACAAAGGAGGCCTAAATCTCATGCTGCTGAGATATTTCACCTGAGCAAAAGTTCCTAGCAGTCTTATGGGTCTCCTCTAGAGATTTAAATCTAAATTAAATTACACATTTGATCAGACTTGCCAAGTTAAAAACACTCCAGTTTATCTCCAACTGTGCTACAACCAGGAATCTCAGTAAGAACTCAACCATTTCTCATACAGTATGTTTAGTTCTAATATTGTAAGTATTATCTGGATCAGAAATATCATGTTGTTTTGTCTAATGTTGTTTCACCTAAAGAATTTAGATGTTAGAAGACATTTGATCAATCCATTTTTCCCCTCCTCTCAACACACTTGATCCAACTATTCAGCTCATATCCAATGCTCCTGTTTTCTTTTAGGTTCACTTATAAAGTTGAGGATTTATGTACAAAGAACAGTCATAAATAAGTGGGACATGACCATTTTCCAATCTCTCTTTGTGCCTCTTTGTCAGAGCTTGGATGCTTTAACAGTATTTACACAGTACATCAATATTACATTTTCTTTCCCTTACTGAGTTGTTGAAGTTGTGTTAAAGCAGGAAATGCACTAGAATGAGCAGGACATTGGGTCTCTAAAACCATAGTTTACTTTGAGGACCCATTTTCAACATATTCATTTTATAATGAAGCATCTGGATACAAACTTCTAGTGAATTTCCTATATGGGTCACGAAGGATGTTCGTTTTGCAATGAACTAGAGAAGAAAATGCCTTCTACTGCGTCTCCTCAATTTTAGTGTCACATGTCAGTCTGAAAACCATTGTACTTAGGCTTTGATACAAATGTGGTCTGTGACTGAAATGTAACTGCATGTGTCTTAAGGCACTCTATCCACATGCTGCCCAATCCATTTTGTGCTGGAACGGAAAGCTTTTTGGAGCTCTGTGAAGTGTATACGTGGGTAGTCAAGTGAGGGTTCGATACATTCAGTGGAAACTGCTTTGGCCTGTTAAAACTAAAGAATATACACTTTGAGACCTCTCCAAATCCTATTTGTCACTACATGATTAAAGTGTGAAAGAGCCTCCTTGCCTAAAATCACTATCCAAGTCCTTTTTTTTCTGGAGCGTGAAGAATCAGTGAAATGAGTGCAGGCTTCCATTCCACTGATGTCTCTTGAATGACATTGCATTTATTCTTGTTCGGGAGCTGGTAATTTTCAGCAATTCTCTATAGCCAAACCATCATCTTAAACAGTATCACATAAGAAGTTAATATGGTCCAGATCAAAAGAAGGAAGGAAGATGGGTTGTTTCTGCTTGTCCGTTCCAATGATGACATAATTATCATTCCAGTCTCTTGGGAAGCACTCTGCCCCACTCAGCTCATATGTAGACCTGAACAATGGTGCTGAAAATAGTAATACAGGACTGAAATCATTTGCTTTGGTGAAAAAGAGCACTAATCAATTATAGTTTATCCCTCTTTTCAATGGCATGGGTTGTGTCCCTTACATTTTTTTGTATTTGGTTGGTGGTAAAACTCAAATACTTGAGTGCCAACTGATCTGAGATTTATTTAACAGAATAATCAAATATTATTACATAGCACTAGACATTTGTTTAGTGATTAGGTCTACTTAATGTGATCTAGTCCAAAAGCTAACACAAGAACAGAAAGCTGTGTTTGTGCATATGCTAAGAAACTTCCAGTTTAGCCATGCACATCTTATTGGGCCAGTTTTGTCATCACTCTGCTGCCTGCCCTTTTTTTGTAGAGCTATTACATTTTAGCACTAGTTTTTAAAAATCTTGACGCTATAGCTGCCCCGGTGCATCCCTGAGTGCTGGGCAAACAGCCTGGTGTTAAATGCTGGACAATAAATACTTGGCAGTCTCCATCTTTTCCTGTTTTTAAAACAGTTTTTTAAACATTTGACTTTTCTTTTTTTGACTTTCATTTGCACATTACATGTATGTTATTCTTATATCATTTAAACTATTTTCTTATACAGATAATGAATAAGATTACTGATGGGGCTGCACAGCTGACCAACAGTCCCAATGCTACTGTTGCTTGGTAACTGGGACAACTACAACTAGATGCAACCTTCAAAGAACAAAGGGTGAACCCACAATGAAAAATGGCAGTGTAGTGCACTGTGTGTTTTTTACAGCCTTCAGTAACAGCCAATGTAACGTAATCCCTCCCTTATCTTGTGGAGCGCTATATGAACACAGTATGAAAACTAGTGTAAACCCTACATAAACTGTAAATCAAGAGCAATACACAAAAGTATACAAAGAAATTGTGTAAAGGTATACAGTTGAAATTGTGGAATGGTTCTAATAGAGGCCCATTAAATTTAAACCTGGATACTTTAAGAAATTAATACACTTTTAAATTGTACATTTTAATACAATTATAAATGTATAATGTATATTAAATGTTTATTCAAAATAACGGTTTTGCAAGCACTGATTTGTGGCATATGGCAGCTGCAACAGTTATAAGAAACTGTAACACTCAAAACTGATGTTGCATATGTAAATAACCAACAAACGTAAACCTTTTTACTTTACTTTGTCAATTATGAAATACATTTCTTAAGTGTACATTATAAATATATATGTTTATCCAAAATTACATTCTATGAAATTACTGATGTGTGTATGGAGACATACAGAATTGAAAATAATGAAAGTAACAGCGGCTGAGTCATGTATATTAGAGTCAGGATAAAACGCGTTTTTAAATAATCTTGTGCCAATGAAGCGCTGTGGCATTCCACAGCATGAGCTGCCTCAGGGCTAGAGCTGATGGCGGTCTGTCTGTGGCAGAGCGTGGAGGAAGAGAACTGTTCCGACATCTCGTCTGTACTAACGGACACATCCCAACAGCAGGACAGTATTCTAACCCTTTAACATCCACAGACCTGACTGTACCTGGATTATCTATCTATGTTATCTATCTATTATCTATCTATGTTGTTACTGAATAATATGCTTCAAGGCGTGGGCATCCATGACATTTAGGGGCTAGAAAGCATCCCCAAGTAATCCCCCTAAAGCCAGCCTCCTCCTGTACCCTGGCTCCATGTGTCTGGCTAAGCAACTCCTGACCTCTTATTTCATTAGGTTCTGTAATACAAACAGGAAGGCATTCATCATTTTGATTGATGGCTGAGAGATTGCAAAAGAGAGCCTTTTCCATTTTTCATTTCATTTTTCACCTCCGAGTCTATTGCTGATCTTCATCAATCTTCCAGGCACCAGCACAACAAAAAAACGTATTTAAAGACTAATAAGATGAATCGACACGTCACACAGAGCAGTTTTGCTAAGATGCTGAGTTTCAGATGAAATGATGCGATCAACTGGTGTCTCAGCATCAGGCACTTCTTATTATGTGTATTTTATGAGAATCATCATTGGATATGAGAGTCTTTTGTCTCTATAAAAACATTTTGAATTTAATATTAAACTGTATTTCTTGCAAGATTATTCTGCATCTATGCTTAACAGTTTATTATATCACAGAAAATTCCTTCCATGCCTTCCCCATTGTCCTTCACACTGACATGGCAATCAATGCACTACATGTTGAGTATGCCTCTCTGACAAACCGCACATTCATGTATCTCTGGTGGACCAAGATCAGTGGTTAAAGAAAAGATATTTAAAGAATATTTTGTTTGTGAGTGTTTATGAACCAAAATCAGTCATAAAAAGCCAAACCCTCCTCAAACTCTTTTCATTCGTTCATACACAGGGTCATGTTGGATACTACGTATGTGCCTGTACTAAGCCTCAGTTTCAGGAGCAAATTATATGCATTCTGCCCAAATGCTCAAAACTGGTGTACGAGCCTAAACCTAAAGTTTGTGGGTAGGGTGAAACAAAATGTACATCCCTTTAAAATGATGCTTCTGACAGTTGGTGTACAAATTGTGGGCATGTGATACTAAAAAGAACGTTCAGCATCAGAAAAACACATTTAAACTATTAGGTTTAAACTATAAGGGGTGCTTATGTGTGAAGAAACTATGTGAAGAATACGCCTTGATATGGCTGCAAATTGCAAAAGCAATTTGCAAATTGAAGTAATGAAAGCAAATACAGTAATGTATTGTTCATCACAGAACTCATTTTCGGTTTATTCTTAAGCTCCATTATTGCACTGCACATTATTGCCCTGTGCCTCTCAGGGTAGCATGTGAGGACACAAAGCATGCATGATAATATTTTAGAAGCGTGAAGTTTTAGTGAATCAAACAAATTCAGGTTCATAATACTCGGAGTCTATCCCGGGCCAACAGGTATGAGACAGCGGCACCAGGCCACAGCAGGAGGCACATACACCATTCACTCACACCTATGGTCAGTTTAGAACCCCCAATTCACCTCACAGTGTCTGTGGGAGAAACTGGAGACATTGGAGGAAACCCACGCCACCATGAGGAGCACATGCAAACCCCACAGACACAAGGCCAGGACCTAGATTCAAACCCCCAACCCTGGAGGTGTGAGGCAACAGCGCTGCTCATTGCACCACATTGGGGCCACAAACTGGGTGGTTTTACACTTGATGTTCCATGTGATAAACACTTCTGTGTGATAGCCATAAATATTTGGTAGTATTTTTTGTAGTAGTTTGTTTGTGCATTACTTATTCATTTCACGTTTTTGTCTCATTTTTGCAGGAAGGTAAACACAGGCCTGACCATCTGTGGCAAGCTGAGAAGAAACAACATTTTACCAGTGGGGTAAAAAGCCACCAGCCAGCACACTGTGTCAAATCATTAACCCAACCCAGCTGACCTAAAACAAGCCAAGCTGGGTTCAGCTCTATTGGACCTAGTGCTGGGGTTGCCAAATTAAACACAAATTTTTATGTGTTATTTTTGTGTTATTTTTACCTCAGCAATTTTTAGAGTGTACAAAAATAAACAATGATGGAGTTATAGCAAATATCCAGACTGTTAGTTTCTTGTTGGTGTTTAAGCCATTCCCAGTGGCAGCCCTGCTCCTCATTGCCTTGGCTGTTTCTTTCATGACATGGTCATGCATATGGATTGGCCTCAGTCTGTGGCATCTCCAACTGATAATGACACGGTTACTCTCCCTCTGGGACCGAGCACAAATCGCATGGCAGCTATTCCAAGCCAATGAGTTAGAGAGAAAATAATAGGTTTCAGTCCAGCTATGTAGCTTTTACTCTCCGTTGACTTCATGTGGGCTTTCCAACCCCCTCTAATTACCCTGAAAAAAAACAGAAGCCTGCTGCTAAAGCATATCAATCAGAACAGGCTAACAGGTTATAGCACACTGAGGTATCCACTCTGATGACCACTTTCGCTCAATCTGGCAACCCAGAGCCATAAATAGTTATTACGGGGAGAGGATTTGCAGCTTGCTGTGAGTTGTGTAGGTCTAATGGGAAGACTCCTGTTGTGTTCAGCCAGCATATCAGAGTTTAGCAAGACCTTGCCTTTGATGAGATTAGTCCCGACTGCTTAGTTTAGATTTTTACAACCCGGTCACAGAGTTTGTATGAAACGTTTGTCTGACACGATGCAGAATGAAAAAATCTTTCCTTTTGAAGATCAAGAGGTTCAAACGCATTTCATTTTTCATATGAAATCATCGTTCATTCTACATGTTCATCGTTTTTCATGAATGCTGCTATGTTGATTTAGTTGAGCTCAACTGCTTGGTAAAATATAATCAAGTGAAATATGTCTTGCTGATTAATTGGCAGTGATTAGCTGTTAAGAACCTGAACCTAATTTACATATACACTATATAGACAAATATATTGGGACAAGACCTTGCCTGGCCCACACAGAGCCCTGACCTCAACCTCATCCAGCACCTTTAACTGTGAGCCAGGCCTTCTCGCCCAACAATAAGTGCCTGACCTCATAAATGCTCCACAGAATGAATGGGCACAAAATCTCACAGAAACTCCAAAAACTCCAATACGCTCTTTCATTACTACTTATATGCTCTTTCATTATTTTTGTCTCATTATTTGAGTATAAATTTGCTATACAGTATTAGGAAACATGTTAAGTGTATGTTTAAAACAGAAACAGAACAACCAAACAATAAGTAAAGCAGAAAAAACAGTACTCTCAACGTGGAGAGTTTATCATGAAGTCACTGCAGGTTTCATGATAAACTACAGCTGAACTTCTCCATTGGTGTGAAAGGAAAACACAATGGAGGCAGTATAAGGACAAACATTAATGCATTCTAAATTCAAACTTAGGGAGACAGGTTAATTTCAACACAGTGTGAGGTGTCAAGAGCAGCAGCGCTGTTTCATTACAATGCCTTTCAATGTCATTTACATTGACAAAAAGGCCCTTTTTCCAAAATGTCAATGGCAAGTATTACTTTATAAGTAATTTTTTTGCTGACACTTGCTCAAAAGCATTTAACTCAAACCCTCAAATCACTGATGTGTTTTTAACAATAGACAGTCATCACCTCCTGGGTTTGATTAGTCTCTCCGGGGTGCACAAGACAGCAAATTAGACTGCAGTACAGAGAAATTTTATGATATTTTATACTACCTAGTGGTCATCTGACAGAGCACTGCAGTTGTAGTTAAAACAACTTCTTATTGATGTTTGAGTTTATGTTACTTGTGTAGGGCTGGTTTCTCTGCTTAAAAATCAATTAAGAATAAATATCTTCAAAAACTTGAAGCCATTGCAGACGATCTGAGGCTTAAACCATCTATAATTGTGCCCAACATGGCCAACCCTTGTACAGGCACACACCTATGCATTAATATGAGTGATTTAAGGCTTTATTCGCTGCTCATGCTAGCACATTACACTTCGCTAATAAGGGTCCTTGTACAAGACTCTAGACATGTGATCTTAATGTAAATACATGTCCACTTTATTTTAACACTTTATAATTGCCAGTGAACATAAAAAATGAGTCTGATATGAACACAATGTTAATAAAATGTCATGGGCAACCCCTTCTGTCTTGGTTTGTTCTCTGTGTGTTGCTGATTTCTCCTTTTATTTCTTTTATAATCCGATTATTTCTTTATTTTATCTTCTGTTCTGAGCTACTTTTAATTTCCTTGTAATTTGATCAAACGTTTTATTTTAGTTGATTTTACTGTGCAGT
This sequence comes from Brachypetersius gabonensis, assembly GCA_037577145.1. NCBI lineage: Eukaryota > Metazoa > Chordata > Actinopteri > Characiformes > Alestidae > Brachypetersius > Brachypetersius gabonensis. The sequence continues at coordinate 9,170 of JBBJLR010007370.1, forward strand.
GCATTGGTTGACACCTGCTGTCTTTTGGTGTATGAAAATAAGGATGACCTTGACTTGACTGTTTGGTTGGAGCAGCTTCGTTTTAGGAGACCATACCATTTATCCAGGAAACATATGAAGTGCTTTAAGTTCACTGTCAAATGCTCAATGTCGTCCAGTCAGATTTGGGCACAAGCCATCATGCTTAACATAACTAAGTGGTTTAACCGATTAGTCAACTCCTACCTGTAAGCTGAATGAAAAAATGTCACATGCCATGCCAAAGTGTTCAGGTTTCCCCAAAACAAGGCTAACTTTGTAGGTACCATTGTTACTGCAAAGAAAATGGTGTTCCCAATCTGTTGCTTGCTAATGACCAGAGCATGTTAATCATTGTGGGTGGTGTATCTTGTAGATATTAGGGGATGGATGGCTTAGAATTTTCTTAGTTTTAACAAGAAGACGACAGAGGTCATGCTATTTAGACCTGCTTCCCTTTCCCAATACGAGACACCAGTGATAAGAAATTTAGGTGTAAAAATGGATTCTGCAATGCAGCTTAATGCATATGTAAACACAGTGGTAAAATCATGTTTTTTTCATCTACGAAGGCTGTCTAAAATTAAGTCCTTTCTGTCAAAACGTAACCTTGAAACTGTGCTTCATGCTTTTATCACCTCGCGCCTTGATTACTGCAATGCACTCCGTACTGGGATTGGTCAGGGTTCCATAAATCATTTACAGATGGTGCAGAATGCCACTGCACGTTTTTTAACTGGGACTGGCAAGTGTGAGCACATCACACCGGTTTTAGCTTCCCTTCACTGGCTTCCTGTTCACCTATGAATTCGATTTAAAACTCTTTTGTTGTTTTTAAGTCACTACATGGATGTGCCCTGCCTTATCCGGCAGAATTGATACACCCTTATGTTCCGACTCGTTCCTTAAGGTCAGAAAACCAGATGCTTTTATCTGTCTCAAAGACACAACGAAGACGTAGAGGGGATAGGGCTTTCGCAGTGGTGGCTCCAAAACTGTGGAACAACCTGCCTTTGCACGTTAGACAGGCGCCTACACTTGCGGTTTTTAAAAGTCGTCTAAAAACGCACTTTTATTCTTTGGCTTTCGACCCAGTGTGATGTGCTGACTATGAGATGCAATTTTATTGCTGTCTGTTGTTATTGTTGTATGTGTTTTCCTGTTTTATTAATTTTGGCACATGTGTGTGCCTTTTCTAATGTAGTGTACAGCACTTTGGTCAGCCTCATGGTTGTTTTTATAAGTGCTTTATAAATAAAGTGGTATGGTATGGTATGTGTAGTATAGTGTTTGCCCACACAGCAGACTAAGGTTTAATTCCCTGGTCGGGCTAGCACATAAGTTTTGGGTTATTTTATCGATTAATTTGAATTTATAGTTCAGGTTGATGTGTTTTTGTGAAAATCGATTTTATTACTTATTTTACAAGCGAGCGCCAAAAGCAGAACTAATGCGACGCACCGTTTTGCACGGGGAAATTAGTGTGGCGCACCCAAACACTGTAGCAGTGTTTGTGCCCAAAAAAGGTCTTATTACATCTGTAATATGGAATTGGTTCGATTTTATGCCATTGGACACAGATCAAACAAGTCCTGTGTGCGACAGCTTAAGCAGCGCGGCCACTCTCTGCAATGCTAGCGTTAGCTATGTTAGCTAGCGGTGCCATTTCATACTGTGTATATACTGTATATGTGTGCATGAGTGTGTATTAGTGCGTGTAAATTTGTGTGGTTTGGTTTTGTGCCGTCGGGTACAGGCCAAACAAGCTTAAACAAGATTAGATTTGGGTATTTCGGCTCTTTTTAATGAGTCGGATTGTTTGGATCAGGTCACTAAGATTCGACTCTTTTGACTCTTAAACGCATAGACAGACAGGGAGACGCCGCATTCCCTGCGTTCCCAGTTCACACCATACGGCAGCGCATGGCCAAAGCGGCATGTAAAGTAATACAGATAGACGTGGTTTTCTAATGAAAACACAATAAGACATTTTATTGTCTGTGGTCAGTCTAGTAATAATCTATGTCTGTGCCCAAATTTAGTCAAAGAACTGACTCGCGATCAACATCAATGTTGACAGATAGAGTTTCGTTTGAAACTATTTGCACAGCCTGGCAACCCATTGCAGAGCGTGTTCTAAAATATATGAAAATATATACAAAAAATAAAGATTAAGTACACGAGAAACATAGTTTTACTATGTTTTAAAAATGTGTATTTATATCACATAGTTTATGTCCTATAAATAAATAAATAAAGTTGTTTTGAACTATATATTTTTCATCTGTAGTTTGATTTTGAGGGGGGAGGGCAAAATCGATTATTTCGCTGTATTTTTTTAAAGTTAAAAATGGTCTAAACGTACAGAAATATACTATCTGTATGTAGTACCTTTCCCATATACATTTACAGCATTTGGCTAACGCTCTTATCCAGAGCGACGTACATCAGTGTTCACTTCAACTTTTAAAAAATCAGGAGTTTTTTGTAATTATTCTGTAATTTAAAGTGTCAAAATATCATGTGGTGCGACCGACTGCTGTTCTGAAAACTTCTTTCAAATGATTCAAAATCTACTTCAATTCATTTTCTGTCCTATTTGGCATAATTTACAAAGTGTTTTGTATTCCTGTACAAAATTCCAAAACATTTGCGGTTATATTTATATAATAATACACAAACAAACTTTGTCCGATGATTTCATTAAATATCATGTGGTGCGACCATCACGAAATGACAATTTTGGGACTTTTATGTTGGAATCTACTCAAAGACATGAAGTTGCATCGTCCACCATTTTGTCATAAACCTATGGAAGCTGAAAGCAGGTTTGTAACTTTCTCAGTTTTTTTTAAAAAAAGAACCATTTTAACTGCTGTAATGGAGTTGCCATATTTGGATGTCATGTGGTATGACCTCAAAAAAAACAATGGATTTAAGGTATTTCCACAAATATGTATTTTTACTAGGGGTGGGCAAAGATTAATTTTTTTTATCTAGATTAATTTTACTGTGATCTTGGAATTAATCTAGATTAATCTAGATAAAAGTTTAAATCTAGATTAATCTAGATTAAAATGGCTCATATGAATTCTGCCAAAGGTCTGAAGCCCCCCGCCCCCAAAATTATCCCAAGACACCCTAAATATATAGTCATTATTCTACTATTTTTAAACAATATATCCAAACATTTCATACAAGATATCACTGAGCGCAGATACACCCTTTACAATTAAAAACAAGACTATGAATTGAAATTGAAATTGCTATGAAGTCTAGCTATCATTATTGAATTAAAATGCTGTCCTGGCTGTTGAAGCTGCTGCAGGTAGCAGGCGGACATTAGGACCCAGGCGAAGCTACACGGCACTGCTTGTTACCGAGTAGCAACCGGAGCCCGTTCAGTAAAATTTCTCTGGTAGCGCCGTTTGTACTCAGTTTAACAGAATGATACTATGGGTGTCTATAACTGTTCACTGCTTAACTTTACTTGTTTCCTTAAGTGAAAGGAACGGTTTGGTGAAAAGTTTTCAGCCCTCTATACATGCTAATTCCTTCCTACAGCCCTGGGGGCTAAGGCTAAGGCTAAGACCCCCTTGTCTTTCCGTCCTAGTGACGTCCCTGTTTCATAGTAGGTATACATCCACGCTAAAATATCAAGATGGAAGTCATCATAGCTTGCGTAGTATAGTATAGCTCCCAACCCAACTTTGTGAATAGATTAATGGCAATTTTTTTTATCCCCCGATAAGAGTCTCACATTAACGCAGAACGTTAACGCCGATAACAGCCCACCACTAATTTTTATCATAAATTTCATAGTGACCTAATAGGTGGCTAAACCTATGTCAGTAAGATTTGACTGAACTTGAAAATGTCATGTGGTGCGACCAACTATCATGTGATGCGACCACTTCAGATTTTTTTCCATCATAGATATATGTCCTAGATTGGTAGTTTTTGTGTTTTTTATATTCAACTGCTGATTGATAAACAAAGTACTTAATTTTAGAATTATTTGGAATAATTTTTTTTATCATTTGAGTCATTTTGCTAATTTTTCAGAAACAATTATTTTATCTTTGTACAATATAAGAAAAAAAATTTGCTTAATTTGTGTAATTATGCAGTTATTAGCAATTTATTAATTATTACGTATTTATTTAACTCATTTGATCTATTTTACCAGATGCCACTGCCAAGCAAAGTAAAAAGCGCTCGCCACAGCATTGATTTTTGTAAATGTATTAAAAATAAACAAATTGAGAAAACCAATGTACATAAGTATTCACAGCCTTTTCCATGGAGCTCAAAATTGAGCTCAGGTGCATCCTGTTTCCCTTGATCATACTTGAGATGTTTCTGCAGCTTAATTGGAGTCTACCTGTGGTAAATTCAGTTGATTTGACATGATTTGGAAGTTCCCACAACTGACAGTTCATGTCAGAGCACAAACCAAGCATGAAGTCAAAGGAATTGTCTGTACACCTCCGAGACAGGATTGCCTCAAGGCACAAATCTGGGGAAGGTTACAAAAAAAAAATCTGCTGCTTTAAAGGTCCCAATGAGCACAGTGGCCTCAATCATCCGTAAGTGGAAGAATTTCGAAACCACTAGGATTCTTCCTAGAGCTGGCCAACCATCTAAACTGAGTGATCGGGGGAGAAGGGCCTTAGTCAGGGAGGTGAGCAAGAACAAGATGGTCACTCTGTCAGAGCTCCAGAGGTCCTCTGTAGAGAGTGGAGAACCTTCCAGAAGGACAACCATCTCTGCAGCAATCCA
>JBBJLR010007405.1:0-13964 GCA_037577145.1 Brachypetersius gabonensis
AAATATGCCCCCAAATGTGCTCCCAGAACACTTTAATGTCATTAAAACTCAGTTTAATACATTACCCTTAAAGAAAACGTAAAAGTAAACCCGAGGTTTAAATACGGAAAAGTCACGAACGAGAGAGAGACACAGAGAGAGAGAGAGAGAGAGAAAGAGAGTAAAAGGGAGTAAGAGACAGAGACACAGACACGTAGAGACAGACGCTTTCCAGAAAAGTCACGAGGGAGAGAGATACATACAGAGAGAGAGTGAGTAAGAGAGAATGCCAGAGAAAGAGAGAGGTTTAAAGTCCATGCACGGGGAGCCAGAAGTACTAAAATAAGTTAAAAAAAACCCATAAATTGCTGCAAAAAAAAGCAGAGAATATTTGCAGGTTTCGCGTTTTTTTTAATATTTCCACGTAAAACGATCAGTTTCGTTCTCGAAAAAAAACGCATGTGACTGGATCCGCGAGTCCCGATCCGCGTAAAACTGGGGGTTTACTGTATATATGTGTGTATATTATATAGAAGTGTGTGTGTGTAATAAGTGTTTGTGTAAGATAAGGATATATTGGTACGAGACCATTTGGTCTTCGGGATTATTTGAGGCATATTAGAATAAATCCACATATTTAAACACGGACTTGGCCGGAGCTTTAATTAACTCACTTTTCCAGAGTATCTGCCAAAAGCATGTTTGATCTGAAAAGCCAGTGCAATATTATTGAATTGCCTGTTTTGACATGTTCAGTCCTGAAGACCTCGCTGGCCATCTTGAACATGTCATCCAACCGCCTGATGTTTGATGACTGGGAGAGGAGAGGAAACCGGTCCCAGTGCATCCGCTGCGCCGTGGTGGGAAACGGGGGGATCCTGAGTGGGTCCAAGAAAGGCCAGGAGATTGACCAGCATGACTACATCTTCAGGTGAGATAGTACTGATCCCACCATCTCTTTTAGGAGTGAGGCTGAAGACATCCACACCGGACAAAGAAGCTGAACTTTCTATTATATTCATCCTAATTAATGAAGAAACTACTTTAATTTACCTCTTTATGGAGACACTGATGACGTTCTTCGTTCTTCAGGACCGTAAACATGTCATGATTCCAGAATATGACTTTCCAGGGGGAGGCAAAACTGATCTTGACTTTCAGTGAAGGTTTATGTAAATGCACTTTATCCCAAATACTGTTGGTTCATTGATCATTAAGGTTTCACTCCGTGTGAAGTGCAACTGCAGGAAAATGGAAATATTGGTTGGGGTGGGGTTGGACGTGACCTGTCACATCCTTGTCTCATGTGTTTATATACACATTGCCCCAATATTCTCATGTAAAAACTATCAACTGCTTTTTTTTGATTTACATTTTCTGTCATTAGAGGAAACACTTTTCTGATACTGAAATATCTAAAGCTTTGTTTTTAAAGAAAAAAAAGTAGCAAAGGGTCTGAAAGTAGGGGGAACTCCCAGCCTAAAGCACTTAAAGCTTAAAGTTAAAGATTCAAGAGTCAAACTAATTGTCATATATATGTACAGTAGAAATTATATCTTTCTGTGCTTCTTCTTTTTTGCTGTCCACACATAAATGCCGAGGTTAGGTTAAGAGTTTATATAAAACAGGGGGGAAACTACAGAAACCTAGCGAGGTGGAGGTAGCTCAGTGGGTAGGATACTTGCCTCCGGTCCAAGAGGTCATGGGTTCGAATCCACCACTGGGTTCCTGAGCAAGACCCTTAACCCTAAGTTGCTCCAGGGAGACTGCCCCCTGTAGGTAGGGAATGAAATCGCTTTGGACTTCGCTTTGGAAATGCCGTAACTGTAAATGTAGAAAAGATGATATGCAATTGGAATGGTGTGCCATGCCAAGCGTCACTCAGACTAATGATAAGGAAAGTAAGAGAGAAGCCAGCAGTCACCTAAAAGGACCGCAGTGTTGCAATTGCAACAGAAGCAGTGAAAGGCACTGCAAGTTCCCACACCCAAAGCAGAACCTCTTTTAAGCAAGTCATTCAGCTCGTCATGTTTGGAGAAAGAAGGGTTGTGCGTATGATTCCAAGAGCACTGCACCCTGGGGTGTTAAACATCAACTGATAAATCATGAATGTAGTGATATTAGTGGAGAATTTTATCTCCTCAACCAAGAAACTGGTGAAAATGGAAGACAATGATTTCAAACATGAACATTTATGGTAAATATTAACGTCCCTCCAGCAGAGGGAGCTTTGGAGGATGGAAGATAATGTTTAATAATGGAGAAGTGTGACAGTCTGGATGTTTCTCTCTTCCAGTTTGGAAGTTTATTGAATATCAAAACCCAAGATGTTGCCTCTCTGTTTAATGCTCCAGTGGCCATTCGTATGTTCTTTAGGACCAATGGAGCCGTCACTAAAGGCTTTGAGGAAGATGTCGGCACGCGCACCTCTTTCTACACCTTCAGCACCAACACCATGCGCAACTCGATGCGAAGCTACGCAGGAGCAGGTTACCATGGCCCTCCGTTGGACAAGGTAACATGCTGGAAGTTCTTTTAATCAAGTGAATAAAAAAAATAACCTTCATTTGTTCGAAGACTTATAGTTTAACCAGGAGGGGAAAAAAATGAAAGCGGAAAAGTAAACTTAAGTGTGTTCTCTGTGTACATAAATAAGTAGATTCTTTGTAAACCCTGGCTTATTACAGGGGTTTTGTTCCAAGAGCACCCACATATAGTGAAAAACCACAATGTTGTGATGTGGTTAAAAAAAATTGTGTAAACCCTGAATATGCCCCCAGATATGCTCTCAAAACACTTTAATTTCATTTTAAACTCCGCTTAATACATCATCCTTAACGAAACAGTATAGATAAATCGTATCCGTACTGTACAGTTTACACTGAACTCCGGCAGTACTAGAATGTAAATGTTACCCCTGAATAGACGGGACTGTAATTCATGCACAGGCATTTTCTTTGGTACAAGTAGGTAAATACGGTAATAAATTCATTTAATTTACAGTAATAAAAATACAGGGCTTTAAGAAGAACAAAAATGAAAAACACTGCACTTAGCATCCCAGCACGAGGATGGTGGGGTGTGGTGGATAAAGCACGGATGTAAAAAAAAAAATAATAAAAAAGCGCAGATCATGTTCGTTGAGACCGCTGCACTACCGCAGAAAAGTATTAGTTCGGTTCTCAGAATAAATACAAAAGTACAAAGACTTATCTACGTTTACATATACATATAAATTTATACTTATATATTTTTCAACACACACATCCATATTTATATTTCTATATTTGTTTGTATACTTAATTTTGTTTTTACTGTACTGTTGTTTTAGTTTTTATTCTATTGTTTTATTTTTGCCGCTCTTACCTTTGTACTGTCCACTTTCTGCCGTGACCATGCAAATTTCACACTTGTGGAACTAATTAATGTTTACTATATCTTACTTTTTTTTCCTTTTCCTCTTTCCATGTTTTGTGACACTGTTTCCTGTTATCTCTCCTATCTAGGAGGTCAGGTATATTTTCTTACCTGATCATGACCGTGACTACATCCTCATGAGTGCGGCAGTCACGCACACACCCATCGAGAAGGGGCCTGAGAAAAGTAAAAAGTAAATATGATTACTGACTTACAATAGGCTGGATTAAAAGTTCTGTCTGAAAGGAATTTGATCTTTTGTTAAGCTTTGTTGTATCGTAATTAACCCCTCATTGTTAGGAACATCCTAGATTTGTTTGTGCATAAATTCCTGTCCATTCTTCTTAGGCCACCTCACTATTTTGGAGAGGACGTGACGGTAGAGAAGTTTAAAATGTACCATCCGGACTTCATTCGTTACATTCGAAACAGGTGAGATGAACGAGCTTCTCTTTTATAAGATACACGTTTTCCGAGAATGCTTTAAAAATACGCTCTCGCTGTCCACCTTAGAAACCCCTCCCTTGTAGCATCGCCTTGCTGGTGTGTAGGTAGACTGCAGCCTGTCTGTTGATACGTAATTTGTGTTAACCATCCTAGAACACTTCATCAGTTTCTGACCAACAGCTGTCCTGTGGTCAGAAACTGATCAGTGAGGAAAGAGGATTTGAGAGTCTAACAAATTGTGCATGACGTTAGATCCCATCAAGTTCAGGAAGTAAATCAGGAAGCCAGCATTGTTAAAAATACATACACAAGCGAAATCGAGATATTAATAGCAAGAATGCCACCAACGAACAACCCAAAATATATTTTCCCTCAACAACATTAACTGCATACCAGCCCCTACACACTTTTGCTAAATGGACAAAAGTATGTAGACACCCCATCCTAAGTACGTCCAGCTGTTTTAGCAACGTCCATTGATTATATAAGAAGGGTATAAAGTAGAATGGATCATACTATAGAGTTCAGTGACTTTAAATAGGGTGCCACCTTTGCTCTGCTACATCTACCCTGGTATCCTGCTAGAATCAGAATCAGAAAACCTTTTTGATCCCAGAGGAAATTGCTTTTTGCCATGACTGCAGAGACATAAAAACAGGAACAATATAAAATATAGTGTGAACAAAATGAAAGTCCCCAGAAATACGCTAAAATGTTTAGTACAAAAAAAGTGATGTTGCTGTGCAATGTGGGCTTAGAGTGACAACAGTTCAGCAACAAAGTGGCAGACCACTAAACTGAGGCTGGTGAAGAGCATAGCGTAAAAATTGCCTGCGCATATCCTTTTTTGCAGCACTCTCACAGCTCCAAACGGCCTCTGGAAGCAACATCAGCACAATAACTGTGTGTTGGGAGCTTCATAAAATGGGTTTCCATGACCGAGCAGCTAAACACAAACCCAAGATCACTATGTGCAAAGCCAAATGTCAACTGAAGGGGTGTAAATCAGTGGTAGTGGTGTAGATGTGTTGACTATCTGTCAGTCTGGTGGCTGAATTTCAGTTTAGGGGAAGCCAGGAGATGCTACCTGCCAGAATGCGTAGAGCCAACAGTAAAATTGGGTGGAGGAGGAATAATGGACTGATTTTAATGTTTTGGGCCCATTAGTTCTACTGAAAACTGAACAATTACATGCTTCCAACTTTGTGAGGAACACCTTTTCCTGTTCCACAGAAGGCCCTTGTTCAAAAAGCAAACCATGTCTTTATACATCTTGATAAATTTGTTGTGGAGGAACTACAGTGTCCATAGTTTCTCTCATGGAAGGCCTTCCCAATGTCCAGTACCCATACTTTTGACCATATTCTGTACATGTGAACACAAGTCTTTCCCAAATGTAATATTTTACCTAATAATTCAGAACAATAAACATTAATGCTTTACTAACGTTTAGTGTTATGTGCTAATAAAGACTATAACTGCCTGCGTAGCAGTTCTGTAAGGCTTAGTTTAGTTTATTTGTCTCACCTATGTTTTTTTATATGACAAAATGAATGACTTAATAAATTAATCGTATTTGAATATAACATATTACAAACGAACAACCACAAATGGTTCAATATTGTTTACACACTTCTATACAGACTGATTGCGTATATTCTATACTTTAGATCTATTTTGACCTAAAGGATTAACATGCAAATATTGAGTGGTTTCATCACAACAACTGTTAATTTCTCTTTGTTCTGCTGTAGGTTTTTGCGTTCAAATACGCTCCGCACTAAATATAAAAACATCTACAGACCGTCTACAGGGGCCGTGATGCTGCTGGCTGCTCTTCATACTTGTGATCAGGTGCAGTCTCTTCTCCTTAGTGTTTTATTTATTATATTTTTACATTGAGTGTACGACCACTAATACATACTTCTTTTTTCTTAGCAAATAATGTGGTGCAAAGATCAATATCCGTATTATTTTACAATTTTTATAATTCAAATGTTAGTAGTGAACTTGGATCGTCTGCTTTTTCTTTTCTTCGTCTTCCTTTATCATCATCTTAGTCTTTGTCTTTTGTCTTCTTTGTCTTTGTCTTCTTCTAGAAATAATGCCGATTTTAAACCTTGTCCGTAATCTCAACTCCCCCACAGGTGAGCGCCTATGGCTTCATGACCGCGGACTACAGCAAGTACTCTGACCACTACTACGACAAACACCACAGTCCGGTGCATTTCTATGCCAACCATGACCTGCGGATGGAGCAGAAGTTGTGGCAGCAGCTGCACCAGGCAGGACTGATGCAGCTCTACATGCGGAAGGAAGCGCAGGGAACACTAAATGAAAAGTAGCTCAGCTGAAAGGTATTTCCTCCCCCCTGAAGTGCAGTGGAATAAGCTGTGGACCTCGTGCCTGAGGCTGTAGTGCCGCTGGAGGTGGCCTCGCTCAACTCGGCTCAGTATACTGTGAAAAACAGAAGTTTCTTTCTTGATTATTATATATTTTTTAATTTATTGACCGTCTAAACAGGAACACCTATAAAGGTTTCTCAGGATCTGTGGGTGTGTGGTTTGGAGAGAATAGTGTTGGTAAATGGACTCTTCTCCCAACTCACCTTTCAAATAATGTACCGTGGGATTTTGGGACGAACTCTCTGAGCACTTGTCTCACTTTCCTTAACATAAACTGGACATTTACTCTACTTCTGTTAAGTGTGTCTACAGTACCGGGAGAATTGCTGGGCTGTGTTTTGTCTGAAGCAAGAACAAGAAGAAAGAGAAGGAAGACGGGTCATTTAAAGGGTTGCAAGCAGATGGATGTGTGCAGCACTGGCCAAAACCCGACAGGCGGCCATTTAATTTACAGTTTTAACATTTCGGGCAATAATAAGACCTTAAGTTTGAGGTGCCTTAAGATATAAGTGTTGGTTTGATAGGCTGCGTGAGTGCAGGAGTGCAAGGCTAGTAAAACATATTAGCAGAAATACACATTTTATACAATCAACCAAAGACTTAAATTAAACTTTTTTTTAACCTTATGTCAATTACTGTTTACACTGGAGACGTTTTTAAGGTAAAAATTGAATAATAGTTCACATTCGGTTTGAATAAATCTTTTCCAAAAAGACAGTATGTGAGCGGTGTGTCAGATTGATGTTCTGTGCCCTCCGCTAATATTTTAACACGGGCGCCCCTGGTAACGATGAGCGAAAAAGGCTTTTAAATCAATGAATTCAAAATTGTATCAAAAGTGTTATCTATGTTAGAAGTGCAGTGATCTTATGAAATATTTTTCTCATTTGTCTGCCACAAGGGATGGTGCTCCTAAAAAGAAGTGATCTGAAATCTATTCATATTGTGTGCTTAAGTTTCCCCGAGTGATTAGGATTCGCCTGTTTCACTGGGGCATAAATATGTGGTGACACACAGGTCAAAGTCCAGAGAATACAGCCGCGAGGTGCAATAAAAGGTTGTTTATTTGCATGAATCCGGAGATGGGAACCACAGTTCCACAATCGGAGCCTAAATCCCAGAGACACCCTGATGGATGAGCTGGAAAGGAGAGGATAATGAAGGAGCTAGTGAGGTTCTGTATGGTGGGCGAGTCTCTGATCTTATGCAATAAGTGTCATTAGACGAAGTGAAGTGAAGTGAACACACCACTTTACACAGTGTGAACAGCACAAAATTCTTCCTCTGCGTTTAACCCATTCACCAAGTGAAGCTGCAGGCAGCCAGTAACACAGCGCCCAGGGAGCAGTTTGTGGGGATGGTACTTTGATCAAGGGAACCTCAGTGGTGCCACTAGCAGTCCTGGGATTCAAACCCACGACCTTCTGATCACAGGAGCAACTCCATAACCACCAACTGTTAAAATAGTGATAAGTGACAGTGTACCAACCATTGTCACGCACATTTTGGGGGTAAAAATAAAGATTCTTTCAATCTTTGTACTTAAAAATAAAGAGCTAATATAACACGGAAGTAAATGTCATGGATAATCAATAGAGAATGTCTTTCACAGAGTGTTTTACCCGTGTTTACCAGGGGTGCCGATGTTTTTGGGCGGGCACTGTATGAGGTGCAATACGTGACATTAGCTGTGTGGCATTGTGTCATAAGTGTCAGATTGGGAAATGTGAATTCAACTGCATGTTTATTACCAAATCTTTTAACTGGTACGTTGGTTTATCCTTTAAAGATTCTAGTTTGTGTCTGAAAATACAGATTTTTCACTATTTTCCATCTAAATGTGCCAAAAAAAATTTTTATACAATTAAATGTAAAAATATAATTCAGTATGTGTTAAAAATGAAGGGCAAAATCTAACAGCTGCACTAGGTTTTTTAAATAATGTTTCAGAAAACAGATCAGTTTTCTTTTATAAAGAACTAAAAATAAATTTTGAAAAATTCTTGTATATGGATGCCTTTTTCTTGTATGTAGTGATTGATTGACTCTACCTTTCAAATTGAAAGTGGCCGTAACCGTAAACCAATTCATAGTTTCACTGACGAGAGTGTGTACACGGGTCAGTGATGAAACACGCACTTCTTTCTTTTAATGGCGTCGGAAAAGAACATTAATACTAGTTGGTATTGTGAGTGACTTGAATGCTTTTCTTCTATTGGGGCATCTTGAATAATTCTAAGCTCATTTGATGTTGGAGCTGCTTATCCTAAACTAGGGGGTCTGGGAGCCTATCCCAGTGCCCATAGTGTGAAAGGAGAGGAAACAGACTGGACCGACCATCGTAGAACAGATACATACGTGTGTGTGTGTGTGTGTGTGTGTGTGTGTGTGTGTGTGTGTGTGTGTGTGTGTGTGTGTATATATATATATATATATGAGAGAGAGAGAGAAACTATATGAAGTATATAACATCATATGTTCCATATATTTAATGTATTTGTTTTTTTTACTTTATATGGTTAGTATCTAAAAACACACCAGAACATGAAGTACTCTCAGGCCCCTACATGTGTAATCCCATGGCCCCCAACCCCCCACCCCCCACCTGAGGGGGCCCATTGGTGACAGGCATGCTGTGTGTTGTCAAAGCTCATCTATCCTGCTGTTTCGACCTGACTATTGTTCAGTTTATTCTCACCTGGTTCCCCAGAGTTCCCTGCTGCGCGGTGACTGGCTGCTGCTGGAACCTGCCAGGTGATCTGTAACGGCTCACAGCGGGGTTGACCATGTCCCTGAGCTACTCACACAACACACTGGCTGCTGTGTGTGTGAATGAAGGGATTAGTGATAGCCCCCCAAGCTCCCTTTCTTATTTTCCCATTACATCAGGTGAGGCTAAGTACAGTACATCAAAACCTTACTTGAAAACTGTAGAATTAGGAAACCATAATCATAATCAGAAAACTTTATTGCTTAAATAACTGTTAGCATTAGCAGTGTGCAAAGACTTCGTCCACAAAAGAAAGTAACTCACTCTATCCACATGTTTAGACAGGGCACAGCTTACTAATACTCAATAAACTGAGATAACTGGGGGGTGGGGGTTAAACACTGAAATACGAGGACAAGACACGGAGCAGTCATGCTACACGCTGCAGCAGCTTCTTCGTCTTTTTTTATGGCGGTGGACAACTTTTCAGTGTATTACTGCCACCGCTGGACTGGTGGTGGCAATACAGTTCGGTTCTCAGAAAACCTGTGTATGCTGCTCCGCGTAAAACTGAGGTTGTACAGAAACTGTACAGTTTAGGCCAAAACCACCTCAAAATGATCATAAAACTATGAACACCCAGCGATAGGCAGTGTATTCAGAACTTTCTGAGGGAGCTGGTTCAGTTCACTGCTGTTGTCCGTTCTCTTACAGAACTTAGGTTTTTCCTAGAACACAACATGCAGCATCAAATTGCTCTGAATGAGTGTTTACATCTTAGGTTTTTGCTGAAGAGTGGTGGAAATCGGTGGAATCTTCCTTTAAGAAGACAACATCAAATCCACAGGCCTTACACATGGACCTCGGCTCACGTGGGAGTGTAAGAGAAATGTGCTGCCAGGTATAACCTGTGCTACTCATGGGTACAGGATGTGCCCTCATCTATCATTTGCGTCATTTCTAATAAACACATTCACTAAGTGAAGCAGCGGGCAGCCAGAAACACAGCGCCTGGGGAGCGTACCTCAGAGATCACCTCATATCCACGACTTCCTGCTCGCAGGGCGAACGGCCTAAGCACTAGGCTCTAGCTATTTGTCCTAACATGCATAAAAATGCTCTTAGATTTTGCAACAAATAGAAGAAAAAGGTGCAATTATACATAATGCACTTAACTGGAAGCCATTACAGCCCTTTAATTTCAGTCCATAATTTAAATCTGTGCAATTTGAATGATTTAAGATAAACCACATAGGTATGTGGTCTAGAATGTGCTTAGGTTTACTTAAAGAAGACAGATGGTGCTATTACACACACACACACACACACCCCAACATGTTGAGAGCTGTCAGTGACTTGCAGAGGTTTATTCAACGTTTTTGCGGAGTGAGTGTTTGTCTGGACATTGCATTGCCCTTCACTGCTCTCTTGTGGGCATTTGGCATAATTACACTCCTTCCTTTATAAGGGACACTATATGGACAAAAGTATTGGGACGCCGGATCGTTTGAACCTGCGACTTGGTGGTCATCGGGTTCTCAGGCAAGTGTTTTACCCACTAGGCCACTACCTAGTGAATAAAGATTCTCAGAATAGACAGGTCTTCAGGAGGTTTTGGAGAAAGAGAGGGATTCTGCTGCTCTGGTCGACTTGGGCAGCTCATTCCACCAACGGGGAACCAAAACAGAGACCAGTCTGGAGTGGGTTTACCTCGTAGGGACCGCAGAGCCAGACCATGGTCCTTGAAGGAAGGAAGGAAGCGATTAGGAAAATAATAATGATCTCTTTGACTTTAAGATCATTGTAGTGTGTGTAGGACTGATTGTTCATAGCCACTGGTAAACGTTTTTCTGACCAGGCTGTTTACACTAATAATTATCCAACTTAATCAAACATAGGCTCCTAGTTTTTCAAACAAAATCTCTTTATTAAAGTTCATTGTTCTTTTACTAGCTCTATGTAATGCTCTAGTACATCCATAAATGCTTCATTTTGTTCACAGTTACGGGTGATGGAACAACAGTGCAATTCGATTTTGTTTGGGTAAAGAAAATACAAGCACTGTGTTTAGGCTTTCGCAAGCTCACAGCTCTAACAAGCTTGTAAAGAGGCTTGTTATTTCTGTCATTAAATATTAGTAGGTTTTGGAGAATTAAAATAAAAAAATTCATTTCTGATCCCAGAAAATACGAATTTAAAGGTTGTGTTGACTGGAGCTGTAGTTTAGCCACATACTGTACAGTAGGCTACTGCCAGTTCTCAAATCTCTTTTTCTCTTTTTCTCCAGCAGAGGTCGCTGTATGTTTTAGATTTAATATTTGAATTTTTTTTTTAGAATTAATATTTAGATTTAATAGTCATTTAATTACTGATGGAGTTCCAACCAACAACCACTAGAGGGAGATGTAATCAAATTAAAGGGAACCTGCCCCCCCATCTTCCAGGGACAACCACCACAGGCCACACCAAAGGTCAGAAGGTCCAATGAGCACCTCTTGCACCTCTGGAGGCCACTAAACCACGGTGTTTTGGCTTCATTAATACACCAGATTTAATCCCACTGATCCCACTATTCTCCGTCTTCTTTTCAATAGCTGCCCTTTGTCTTCTTTTATTAACTTTCTATGTATTGTTTTATTTCTTCCACTAGTTTGCTCTATAATCATTTTTATTCTATTCATTTAAGGCACCTTGAATGACATTTTTCTGCATAATAATGAGCTATAGAAATAAAGTATAACAACAATAGTTATTATAATTATAACAGTAATGATAAAAGTCATTGGAGAATTCACTAGGTTTGCTTTAAAGAAACACTAACAATGCTTCCATCATGACAACATGCATTGATAAAAAACTATTTCAGTACCTACAATCCATGAAAATGTGAAGAATAGCACTAATATCAACATTTACTTGCTGGGTTTTTTTTAATTTTTATTAAAAAAACAGCCTGTAGGTACAAGAAATATACAGCATGAAAAATATACATTATAATGACTTTCATACAAATACTGTTAATAAAAAAAATGTCTATATATTTATTTATTTATTTATAGCCACGAGGAGCATTCGCACTGTGTGACGTACACCATGCAGTGATGGCAAAACAACCAGAAATATAAAATAGGTGACAATGCTTTGGTCTATTCACAGTGGCTACTCTAGAATTATACATGATTAACCATTACAGGCCTATACAATATATTAGTGAACATCTATCGCCTCTATGTACAAAACTACAGACATATTTTAATACGGAACTTAGGTTTTTCTGTTACTGCAGGAACACAGACTTAAGAGATGTTGCCTTTTATTGGTAGAGGAGAAAATACATTCTCATGATGAGGAAAAGTTAAGAGTGTTTCGTCGCAGAACGTGTGCAGAACATATGTTTGTGTGTCACAGAGCGTAATGGGATGTTTTGGGGTGTGAGCTTTCTGGTGCACTTCTACTTTTATATGCTAAAATTGTGTGTAACAAGAGATTTTACAGTTTTTCACACCTTCAGATCAGCCAGAACACGTTTGGTGTCCACATTTAGCTTCTTTAGATTGGAATGAATGAGTCAATAGTCACCCAAAATATCTCCTCAAGCCACCTCCCGTTCCTCAATAAGGTGGCACTGGGTTAAACCTCAACCTCAAGTCGAATGAAGCTAAAAACACAATAAGTCAAGTCACCCAAAATATTCCCTTAAATAAACCCCCTCAAGCCACATCCAGCTCTTCATTAAGGTGGCACTGACTCATATTGAGTCCTAAACTTCAAACCCAAGTCTGCTGCACTGTAATGAAGGCCTGGATGTGGTTAGTGTGGGTTGAGAGAAGTGTTGTTTATGGTATTATTACAGAAACAGCTTGGGTGACTATTGACACCTGGGGCTCTATTTTGGCAGAGGTTTTCATACTAGTGCATTTCTTCTTTTTACGCCATGCTGCACATTTTCAAAATAACAGGCGATTTTGAATGTTTCCTGCTTGTAGGAGCGTAGCTTTAGAAATGAGGTGCAGGCACATTGTTGGCAAAGTGCTATTTTAAGGCTATTTTAAAATTTCACCAAAAAAAACATGTCTTAAATCTGTGGTGTTTCATAAAACAATATTTAAAGTATGTTTTCAATGTACTTTTTTTGTTGTATTATTTCATTTATATACATAGAGTACAACTGGTACTTCCATGTAATAATACTGTTTAATGAAACACCCAAAAAAAAAAAAAACCTGAAAAAATAATCCATCAAGTTCATTATCTGAATTATGTATTGACAATTGGCTGTTGAACCAGACACGTTTAAATACGCCAGGTTGAAGGTGTTCATGAGAACATTTTGTAAAACGTGGAGGAAAAAGTTTAATATTAATGTACGATGGTCCGTCTTGTCGGCCAAAAACCAATCTGGTTTGCAGGGAAACAAGCCATTATAATAGCAATCCACCTTTTAAAGGTGAGGTGACAAGCCATTCTGATTGGTTTATTGCATGCCATCCCCAAAACACACCTCTGAATAATTAAGATAATTCAAGCTTTGCAATACATTGTCAAAATAGAGCCCCTCGTATTTGTTATGTACATTAACAGTGTAGCTTCCAGGCTAAAGTAAAGAAGCCAAAATACCTTGACTGGTCCATTACATCTGGGATAAGTGGAGAACTGTGTAAATTTGGTTTTAGCTAAGTCCTTTCTTTAAGCTTTTGCACCATATATCCAAGAACTTTCTAATATATTTTATATCCAATATATTAGAATTGGTTTGGATCAGCATCCCAAATCTAGGGACCAACACCCCACTGCTCTAGGGACCAACACCCCACTGCTCTAGGGACCAACACCCCACTGCTCTAGGGACCAACACCCCACTGCTCTAGGGACCAACACCCCAATGCTCTAGGGACCAACACCCCAATGCTCTAGTGACCAACACCCCACTGCTCTAGGGACCAACACCCCACTGCTCTAGTGACCAACACCCCACTGCTCTAGTGACCAACACCCCACTGCTCTAG
>JBBJLR010007416.1:0-13964 GCA_037577145.1 Brachypetersius gabonensis
GAGGAGAGAGTCGATTACAGCAGGGTTTTATACTTTTCCTCATTAAATAAGATGTGATTCAGCTGATCACTAATCAGGTACTTAGGTTGGAATTTAACAGACACATAGAGACACACATTTAGAAATAAACTGCAGTGACTCTTATTTTATTCTAGAGCTGTACTGTTACACAGCAGAAGGTTACACAGACTGACTGTCTGAGGTGACAGACTGGATATAAATATATACGTTAATTGACCCCTGACCCGTGTGACAAGATGAAGCCATTAGATTTGTCATGTGCCACAGCGGATCACACCAAGCGCCCTGACAGCAGTGGAGTCATCCGACAGCCGGAGAAACACTGTGCTGTACCTGCACACTCATCCTCAGTGTTCTCTTTCACCCGGGTTGCTCTCCATTGCCCAGTAATTTCTGCTGCTTAAAGCATGTTTGGCACCACATGGGAAGGGAGCCTGCAGGCTTTGGCTTTTTAGGCACAGCTTTAGAGTTTTTACAGCGTCATCTACGCTGCATTATAGCTCAAACTGTCCAGGAAATGCTCATAGTTTGCATTTTGAGTGCATAGGTGGAGTATATTTAGCTTTAAGACCTGACTGGTGAAAGGGAGTATTTGTCTGGGCTCTGAATTCATTTATTGATTTGGTTTAAAAGCATCTGACGGGAGGAAAAACACCCTCCTCTGAAATGTCTCCAGGCACTACTCAAACTGGTTGTCTTTTACTAGTATCCTGGCCTGTCATTCTGTGTGCATTGGGGCATAGATGTCAAAGAGTAGTTAATACCAAAACGATGTGTTTTGAGAAAAAAACTACCGTGGTACCTTGACTTCAAAGTTTCATTTGTTCTGTGACGGAGCTCATAACTCAAATTACTCTTATTTCAAATCAGTGTTTCCTAGTGAAATGAACTATAATGCCATTAGTCAGTTCCGGACCTCCAGAAAACTCTGCATTTTTTTGTTTTTAAATATAAAAAAACGACGAATATTGTATAAAAACACAATACAAGAGAATATACTGCAATAAACTGGTTTTGTAAAGTATAATGTACAGCATTTGCTGGTCCTCTTTTTAAAATTCTCGAACCACCACTGGCTTTAACCGGGTCTGCTGCAGCAAATCGGCGTAAACAGCTTGCGTCTTCTCTAGATCATCACCTCTGTTACGGATCTCCTGCGAGCTGTTTCTCCTCAACCACACCGTCAGCAGCTCCTCCACGTTCTCATGGATAGAAAAATATTCGAATTCGCTGAGTCGACTCGTTGTTTTATGTGCGGCAAAGTGTTCGCTGAACCACTTCCAGACCTTTTTCCTCATGGAAGCCCAGTTTTACCTGCAGCTTCATCAAATCCCTGGTTCGGCTCATTTTACTGCAGGAGATTAAATTAGGTGTTGATTATGGAATTTTATTCATTCACCCAATGACTGGAGGCCCGGAGCAGAAACCTGGATCCTAAGCTGTGTTCTTCTCACCAGCTCACAGAATATCCATTACTTTATAGAAAAAAGAAATCTTGACACTTTTTACTGCTTTTTGTTTGCATTTATTCTAATATTCAGCTGTTTTTGCTGCGGAAGGAAGCCACTGCTGATAAAAATGACTTTTTGCACCAGTGCCCTTTACTGTATATACTATAATATATGCAAATATATCTATGCATATTACTTCTACTCTCTTTAACATAGCAGTAACCAAAAATGATCTTTTGCGCGATGCCATAGAGCAGTGGTTCCCAACCTTTTTTCCTTGATGCCCCCCTTGCTTGTGTCCAAGACAAGCCAGGCCCCCCCAACCCCAACTCCTACCCACAGAGATGCAGAAAGTGATTAAATTCAAACTTTTAAACTTTTATTTGCAAAAAATAAACAGCAGTAAGTTTTTGTTCTTATACTCTTATACACATTCTCTCTCATACACACACACACACACTTACGTTTCTCAGACAATGGGATTTTATTAATTTAATGTGTACAAATTTTGGAAACCTCAGAGCAGGCAAAATTGTACGCACCCACTGCGATCTCTAGTGCCCCCCTAAAGGGGGCCCGGACCCCAGGTTGGGAACCACTGCCATAGAGGAGCTTTTCTTTTAATGACCCGCATCCTGCAATATCCTTACATTTTGTGCCTATTAGGTCTACTCATGATATTTGTGTGGCTTAATTTGCTAAAAATAGTCATCATTCAGTTTTACATTAACATTTTACGACCTCTCTTTTAGGTTTGGAATTGTATCGGCATCTTCAAGAAGGGTATATGAGCTCAGTTCTGATTGGCTATACCTCATTCCAAATGTAGGCTGAAGTGAAACACTACGCATTACTTTATCATGAATCAGCATCAGAATCAGAAAACTTTATTGATCCCAGAGGAAATTGAAAGGGTGGGACTAAACTGCTATAGGCTCCATTCGTCGTTATATGTAAATGTGTCATTTTTTGTGACATCACAAAGGCAGTGAATTCAAAATGGTCTGTTTTTGAGGCTTAATTTGCAAACACAGACCATCTTGACTACTGAGTGTTTTTAAACTGTAGCATCTTTTTTTAAAAATTAAAATTAAAGTAAAATATTCAGATTTTATAACACAGTTATAACAGCGGCATATTTTTGGGATTAAAAACATGGTGCAATGACAGAGAAACATTAATTAGAGGTTTGTATCTGGGACTACCATGTACTGCTCCATTGATTCAGTAAATGTTACTCTACTGGGGCAATTCACGTCTTTATTCACGTGGGCCTGTTTTTGTCCGAGCCTCTTCTTAATTCTTTCCATTCCCTGAAAGAATATCTTTTACACTGACTTAACAAAATATAAAGTAGCTCTCTCTCTTAGTCCCTAAATCTGCCTGAATCGTATTCATGGGTTTGTACTGTGAATTGAAGAACAAATTTCCAAAACTCACTTGGTCCAAAAGTCTATAATAAACTATAATAAAATGTCATGTATTTATGTACTAGTTTAATATTTATATCCGACTACATGACACAGCATAGAGTCGATGACGGCTAACTGCATAAAAACTGTAAACATACTCCTGTCTACCAGCACTGGTAAAGACCTGAGTTTTGGAAATTTTCCTGATCTTGTTCCATGTTTTATGCAGGACTGAGTGAGATTTGCTTGGTTAAATTACAGTAACCCCCCAGTTTTACGCGGATGAGGAGTCATGGATTCAGTCACACATGGAAATCCCCACAATAACACGGAAACTGCAAATATCCTCTGCCTTTTTTTTGCTTTTTTGCTGACAATAACAAGGGGCCTCAGAACAGGCTGTAGACGACCTGGAAGCTCATTTTTCGCAATTTCTCCGCGGTACAAGCACTCACACACTCCACTAAAACTCCACAGTTTGATTGATCTCCAGGAGGCCTTTCCAATGAGCCCTCATTTGTATTTTTAGCCCGAGAAGATCAGGGGTTATTCCCAGAAAACCATTCACCATGTCACAGTGTCCCAATACTTTTGTCCTTCAGAGTTGCATATCTCGACATGGAATTTAAATTAAAAGAGGCCAATACGGGTTTACCTTTACATTTTCTTTAAGCATAATGCATTAAAGAGTTTCAAATGAAATTAAAGTGTTCTGGGAGCAGATTTGGGGGCTTTTTTAGGGTTTACACAATAAAAACAGGCATTTTAGGCATTTTTTTTAAAACCAAAACACCACAACACGGTTTTTCACTATACGCAGGTGCTCTTGGAACCTTACCCTTGCGAAAGCGGGGGATTACAGAATTGCACATAAAGAGAAAATGTAAAAATATGCCAGTAGTAGTATTAACTAAAAAATGACAAAAAATGGACTGAGTGGAGTGAGTTTTGGACATTTCCAAATCGATTGCTTGAGGCTTGTCCTGCAAACACATTTAGTGATGCAAGGTATCAAGAGTATTTAAATCCAACATAAAGATGAACAGAGATACAAAACGTGGAAAAAAAGGTTACTAATCAATAGCTTTGTGTAACTACAGACTAACAGGCTGTCACAGTAATGGAAGTATATTAGGTCAGCATGCAGCCTAAATCTTGGCCTAATTCAATCCCATTTTAGCGTTGAAACCCTAGAGGCAAAGCTGAGTAATGAACTTTGTTGACACCAATTTCAGTGGACTTTGAGAACCTTCAGGCAGTGCCAGGTATTTGCCGTCTTTCCATCATGGACAGCAGTGAATTTCACCCTCCTGTTAAATTGGAATGCAGCTACCGCAAAAAAACAAACATATGAACAGTTTCTCTGTTTTTAAGTGCATAAAACACAGTTTATCTGAGGAGCTCTTTTCCAAAACCACAGCTGTGCTCTTTCAGAAATGTAACCCTTTTTTAAGGGTCGTTTAAACACAGTCATTATATTCATTGGTGGATAAATGCACAGTAGCTACAGATTTTGCTTTGAGGAACAACTGTTTGCTTTTAGAAATGAAAGAATGTCAAAATGAAAGTATATACTGCTTTTCACAGGGGTTATGTTCCAAGAGCACCCGCTTATAGTGAAAAACTGTGCCGTGTTTTGGTAAAAAAAAAAAAAAGACAAAAAGCCTAGAAATGCTTATTTTTACAGTTTAATGCATTACCCTTAAAGAAAATTTAAAGGTAAACCCATATTGGATGGTTCCCCTTGTGTGGAAACATCCAGAAAAAAATATATATTTGCCACAAAAAAGCAAAAAGAAGAAGGATATTTGCAGTTTCTGCGTTATTGTGGGGATTTCCATGTAAAACTATGAGTTCGGTTCTCAAAAAATCCGCATGTGACTGAATCCATGACTCCTAATTAAAAATGAAAAAAGTTTTTTTACACCCAGAGTGATAATCTGATCACAGATGGTATTACTCATTGAAAAAATAAAATGATAATTAAGGTGAACATTGGTGAAATTTTACAGTTTTTTCAATTCTAAATAGAACAAAGGAGCAGTTTTACTCTCTAACTTTACTTATTGACCACCCAAAAGACGCACATTCTATGGTATTGAATGAGTCCCTTAAGGACTTTGTTGCAATGATATTCCCAAAGTGAAGGAAAGCTGAGCAAAATCAATATAACCCCCAGTCTCGAGTGGATTACTGCCCAATAAATCAGCCAGAACATAAAATATGTTAGAACACATACTACTACATAATACAAATAGTAATCACAATAAGCTACTTTGCTTCAGTGTAATTGTAATAACAGTATTAATAGACAAGCATTAATAGACAAAAGTCTTTTAAAAACTGCTTTAAATCATATTACAGATTCTACAGGCATGTGGTTTTGGCAGGTTTTTGCTCCATGCCACTGCTATAATAATAATAATAATATAATACATTTTATACATTTGAATGCAGTTCAAGATGCTTTAAATAAAGTACAGCAAGATTAATATTAATAAACAAAGAGCAGTAAAATAGGCAATAAAAACTGTTTTAAGATTCGAATATAAAAATTAAAAAATAATAAACTGGGGCACAGAAAGGCAAGTCAACCAACACAAAGAGGGAACAACATTAAAACAAGAATACATTTAATCAACAGACAACATTTTTGTTTTAAGTGTTCTCTTTTTGTGTTGGTTGACTTGTCTTTCTGTGCCTCTTTTAAAATTTTTATAATCAGAAATAATAATAATAAGTATTGTCTCTTTTTCAGTGTGAAATAAATGTGTGAAAGTTTATTACATATCACCAATTTTTTCTTCTCACACTGAACATGAATGGATGAAGAGTCTCTACTGAAACCACTTTCTGATACAATATCTATAAAAAGAGTAAAAGACAAAGAGGTCCTAGTGTAAAACACCACAGAGCTATAGATTATAGAGATATAACTTTAAATTAACAGTGCCCTGTAATTACAGACTATGTGCAATATGGATTGTCTCATCTGAGTAAAAAAAACACACAGAAACACTTTTTTATGCTTACATACATGTTTGAGATTAGGCAGTATCAGTAAATAGCCTTTTACTAAATTTACTGATCCAAATGTAATCAGATTATACTGCACATTAGAATTATTTTGGATGATTACATTTTAGTCACGTAATTTCTCAAATACCTTAATCCAACCCGGCATGTTCAACAGTGATATTACATGCAGCCACAGTTATCTGGTGCATGCTTATTTATTTATAGTTGCATTACATGTGAATATGTGAATTTTGGCCCACAGTGTTACTGTGGAGGTACAGCTCTGGAAAAATAAGACACTGCAGTTTATTTTAAATCAGTGTCTCTGTGAGTGTGAACCCATTCCAGTCCAGTGTCTGTTAAATTCCTACACAAACACCTCATTCTGCTTTATGAGGGACTGATTAGTGATCAGCTGAATCGCATCTTATTTAATGAGGAAAAGTAAAAACACTGCTGTAATCGACTCTCTCCTCTCACACTGAGACCAGTTGGATGGTGAAACACTACTAGAACTTTCTTGGTGAACTTGGATGGTGAAACACTACTAGAAGTTCCTCAAAGCTCATTTTTGCCAATTTGTTTGAGAGAATGAGAGATTTGTTTTCTTTGAATTATTCAGGTTCTGTAAACGCTGCATCATTTCTCTTAGTCTGCTGTTTCTTCATTTCCTTTAAAACAATGCTTTAAAGAACAATATTTTTATTTGGAAATGAAGAAAATATTGTCAGCAGTTCTTCAAATCTAAGGCAAAACTGTTCAGGTCAATACTTGCAGCTAGAAAAGATCAAACCTGAGAAACATTTTTGTAGTCGTCTTTTATTTTTTCTAGTGTTTCAGTGACGTGGTCTCTGCCAGCATTGAGAAATAATGGCCAGGCTATAGTCTGTGTAACATTAAATGAATCATGGATAGTCTTAAGTATTAAAACGTGTAGTTTAATTCATATAATAACCCGAAATCAATGCCCTGTGTAACAGTAGCCTAACACTTGATCCAAAACGTACTGGTACACTCTGACAGGATATCGATTCAAAATTTACCATCATTTTTATCACGACTAAGAGCGTGCCCAGCAGCGGCGCTGCATGGAGCTATGGCAGGTCTGTTCATACATAATTCAAGCTAATTTATTTATAGTAGATGAAATATTTGTACTGCACGGTATTACTGTGGACTTACTCCAGTGATTTTAGACACCGCAGATGCCTGCAGTGGGAAAAACCCACGGAACACAACCCCTCTGACATATTAATACTCTCCAAAATGATGAATTACAGTAAAGCTGAATGGGAGCAATTACTTTTAAATTCTGCCTGATCAACTTCAACAGCTGCTTTGATACAATAAAGATGCAATCAGGCAGCAGGCGAACAGAACACACACCAATAGAACGGCGTAACTCAACTGAATGTGTGTTTTTGCACCTGCTCACACAATGGGTGTGTGATGGGTGTGTAAAGTGATGATGATTCGCACAAAGCTGCCTGAATGGCTGGTTTGGAGTGATGCCTTTGAGTGGATGGTGCTTTAAAGAACTCAGTTGAAAGGCAGAATAGTTTGTCATTCTTGAGAACCCTTTTGGCTCCTTTATTTTGATCAGTGTTTATTAGGGCTGCAACTGTCGAATATTTTTGGAACCGAGTATTCTGTCGTTTTTTTCATCGATTAATCGAGTTATCGGATAAATCATACTTTTGTGTTTTTAAACCACTATATTAATAGTGGGTTATGCAACATTACCAAGCAATTAAATGACCAACACTTTTATTAGATCAAAACTTAAAACCTTTGGCTTATTGACTCCAGAACTAAGCCCATTTAATCAACCTTTCTGGGAAACATTTATGATGTACATTGTACTCTTAATAACAGTAAAGAAAACAAAAACATCCTGTTATTTAGTTATTTTGTCATTTTCTCTGTCTGTGTCACGGTTCGGGCAGCCTCCACCAGGTGGAGTTGGGTTTCTGTTCCATGTGGGTTTAAGGGACTCTTATTTTGAAGTCCTGAGTACTCTGAGCGGTGAAAGGGGGATCAGCTGAGGAGTACTCAGGGTGACACGTGTGTAATGTTCATTGGTTGTCTGTGTCTGCTCTGTGTGGTATTTAAGTTCTGTTTTGTTTCACATTCTCTGTCGGGTCATTAACGTCATATTTGTGTCTAATGCGTGTGTATGTTTTCCTGCTTCCACATTCCACGTCCACATTCCTGATTCTGGGTATCTGTATCGGCCATTGTACCAGGTTTTTGTTTCTGTTTTGTTTTTGTTTTTGAATAAAGTTTCCAAGTTAAGACATGGCTGCTCCCTGGACTTATTCAACATCTTGGGTTCACAGGAGCCATCGTGACAGTCTGTATGCACTTTAAGATTTGTTTGTAAAGTACAAAATGATATTTAATTATTTTATTATTATTATTTTAATTATTATTATTATTGTGCTCCTGAGTTTAAATGTTGCTGATCAATTTGAATTAATCATTATTTATTGATTATATATTTTTTTAGCATTAAATGGTCAAAACTTGTTTACAGTTTAAAAACTGATTAAACTTTTATTTACATTTTTAGGCAAATTGATGCACTTTAAGACTTTTCTGCAACAGACTAAAAAACAATATTGCCGCCCTATTATTTCTTGTTGGCAATATTCGGCACGTTTTCCATCCACTACATGAATGAGGACGTCGAGCTGGTCGCGAGGTATTTTTTGCGGCTCTCTTTGTTTTTCACAGCCAGTGTGCGCCACTTACTTACAAAAACATAACATTGATCGTTTTTTAACTTTAAAAATATATTTTCATATATGACCGCAGGAGCGGGCAGGAATTGTCAGAAATTCCGCGGGAGCGGGATTTAAAAAATATTCCCGCGCAGGGCTTTACTTCATATCTCCTGCTCTGAGCTGTGTGCTCTTCTTCAGTGCAAAAAAAAACTACTCCCTGCGGCAAAAATAGCACGTTCCCCGGGTCACACGCAACAGGTGGACTTTGGTGACGAATTAAACGAAGCCACTGGGCAAAGAATTTGCCTCAAACATTTTTTGTCATCGAATCATTCGAGTTACTCGAATAATCATTTCAGCCCTAGTGTTTATTATCAATCATGTAATGTGAAAACCATATGCTTTTGTGAATTCAATTCAATTCAGTTCAGTTTTATTTATATAGAGCTTTTTACTGTCACAAAGCAGCTCTACAGATTCCAGGTCTGAGATACTAGTGACACAAAGACGAAGGATAAACTCTTTAAGGTGGATGAA
The DNA here is from genome assembly GCA_037577145.1 of Brachypetersius gabonensis. Taxonomy (NCBI): domain Eukaryota; kingdom Metazoa; phylum Chordata; class Actinopteri; order Characiformes; family Alestidae; genus Brachypetersius; species Brachypetersius gabonensis. The sequence continues at coordinate 9,166 of JBBJLR010007416.1, forward strand.
GAAACCATGGGAGGAAACAAGACCCAAAGACGGAGACTTGTGAGAGACTTGACTTAAACTAGCCCTCAACGACTCAAGACTTGACTCTGACTCTGGTGCTGTGACTCGTGAGTCATAAACTCGTAAACAATGTTCATTTCTTGGAATTATTTATTTATATCTCACACTATTATATATCACACGTTCAAGGGGTCGTTGGAAAGGGGTCACCGAGTCCCATCTAACTGTGGAGTTTCACATTTAGAGTGTGATATATAATAGTTATATATCACACTCTACATTTAGATACATTTTTCATGTTTAACATTTAGATTTAAGATCATTTAAGGTAAATCCTTCATGTTGGTGAGGGCATATCACAGCACACAGTCCCGCCCCCTGCTAAGCAACAGCCAATTGTAATCGTGGGGCGTGGCCAATTAGCATATCTTCTTAACGTTCAGAGCTCAACATTTACAGCTCAAAAATCCCACATTTAGAGTCGCCGTTTGTAAACATTAACACTCAAAGACTTGACTTGGACTCTGTAAAAATGACTTGTGAATGTCTCTGCAAAGACTAAAGGGGAACCCATCCTCCTCAGGTCAACCTGGAGAGAAAGAAAGAACGAGAGTCTCTATGGAGATAACTAACAAGAGAAGGCCTTCATGAATGAACATATCGACAGATTGGCCATCTACAGGTGACAGAGTTGGTTCATTTAAGAGTCAGTTTACCTCTCATGTTCACTTCATGCTCTCATCTAAGGTGAAGACATCAGACACGTAGTGAATGTTGAAGATGTTACATGCCAAACATTGCTTTCACAATGAGCCAGGCAGTACATTCGGCTGATTCAGCTTCACAGCACAATCAAAATTGCCTGTGCATTAGTCCTGCATGCACTCATTTAATTCAATTCAGTTCAATTTAATGTAAAGAGGATATATTATGCAAAAGTTACTTTTAAAAAAAACAAGTTCTAAAAGGTCTAAGGGCTACAAAATATGTTCATGAAGTTCTTTACACAGAATCACTCTCACATAAAGAGATTGACCAGCTTGATTCTCCACAGTTTTAGGCCCTTTCAAAACAAACCGTTTCAGGGCTCATATATGCTACTTAGCTGTTACTGGCAACGCCCCACCCATACCATGCTAACGAAACGAAACCAACAAAGTAATTCATACTTAACCACGATAGAAACACAAAAGTCATTATTTGAAAGTACTGCCATCTCCCTCATCTGCTGACTTGTCACGGATTGCAGGTCCAGATCCTCCACAGCGCTGAAGATAGCTTCTTATTCACAGCTCCTTCTTATTCTCCCTTCCACCTTAAATACTGAAGGTGAAACTTGGAAGGTGGAGGGAAACCGTTAGTTTAATGGCCATGGAAAATGAACTCAGTTCTTTGGTTTTCTCTGTCTGGGAGAAAGTGCAGGATTTGCACTGATCTTTACAGCAACAACATAACACTTAATGAGTGACTCGCCTCTGCCTTTAGACACAGCGCTCGGCTTCTCCTGCTCGTAACACCAGCAGACAACATGGAGGACCTTCAGCTAATCTAGTGGGTGGGGTCTCGACAGATTGCAAATTGGCTCAGTATTACATCACACTGGGCCCTCTGTCCAAACAGCTGGTTCTGAAAGAGCCTGAAACTGTGAAGGATAAAGCCGGTGAATTTCTTAGTGTGAGAGTGATTTTGTGTAAAGAACTTCAGGAACATGTTTTGTAGCCCATAGACCTTTTATAACAAAAGTGAGTTTTTCATAATATATCTCCTTTAAATTATTTATATAGCGCTTTTTACAACAAAGTTGTCACAAAGCAGCTTTACAGAGTCCTGGTCCGACCCCTAGTGAGCCATAGGTGAGGAAATACTCCCTCAAGCTGGGGTAAGAAACCTCAGGAGGAACCAAGACTCAAAAGGGGAACCTATCCTCATTTAGTTGGCCAGCGAGAAAGAGTATCTGTGGGGATAATTAACAGGAGAGAGCCTTCATGAATGAACATGTAGACAGACTAGCCATCTGTGGCTATCCGAGATGCCACGGTTGAGTCAATATTCATTTCATCCTCTCATCTAAGGTGAAGCCACCAAACCCGTAGTGAATGCTGAAGATGCTACATGCCAAACACTGGTTTCTTAATGAGTCAGGCAGTAGATTCAGCTGATTCAGCTTTGCAGCACGATCGAGATGTGCATTACTCCTGCATGCACTCATTTAAAAATTCATACACACTTTAAAGTCACTTACCATATGTTCCTGGGCTATTAAAACCCGGAGTGAAAGAGTGCACGGAAGAGCTTGAAAGCTTTCTCCGGCTTACGGTACCTCTTAGGTTGAATTTTATCAAAGGATTTTTTTATTTGGGGGCGGGGGGGCACCGCCCTGTATGATAGCTTTTGAAAAGCAGCGATCAACATGTGTGATAAATTACTCCGCACGTATTTAAATCCTTTAGGGGTTAGAGCATGAACCTGGCTTGCTAAGTGGTTTTAAAGCTGCACAAAGTTGAAATGAACCCTAATTTGCATTCAAGTGTGGCATCACATGTCCTGCTGGGACAAATGGACAAATAAAGTCAATGAATGCGAAGCAATTCTTAGCATCACTACCACACAAACAGAACGACACAATGTTCCCGTTTTGTATCATTTTTGTTCATGCCGAAGCTGAAACTTTGCCTTTGAAAAGACACGTTTTTTTTTTTCATTTATATATACATGAATTTTCATATGGTACCACTTAACAACAAGACTAGACTTATAAAGGGTTTATAAATGATTTACAATCAGGTTGTTAATTAGGTTGTAGACAATCATTTTTAAGCAGTTATTAATAAGTTAATAAGCACAATCTAAAATAGTGAGCTGGTAACAGTGTATGATAATGGTTATAAGTTGTTTGTTACTCGCTTATTAAGGATTTATAAACAACCTAATAAACAACTTGATTTTAAATCGTATTTATAATTTTAGATTAAGACCCTTTTTATCAGTAACTGCTGTTTGCTCGGCTGCTCTCCGGAGCCCCTCCCTCTGTGTGTTGTACACCCTTTGCTTTTTTGGAGAAATTATGAGCGTCTTCTTTTTGTGATTAATTGAGTTTATATTGATCATCTGCATATTTTTTCCCTTGATGAAGTATAATTGCCTAAGAAAAGTTTAATTGTTTATTGTCTTATAGTGAAGCCCTGCCCACTAACAGCTTAATGGTCAGTAAATATGACTGAACCAGAGATTTATGTAAATAGCCAAAACCTATGCTTTAGATAAATTGGGGTGATATTAAAGACCTCTTAATATTTCTGGAATGTTGCTGTGATCAACATTAATCAACAATTTTGAGCAGTTGAAGGCTCAAATGTCATGGTAGATATTTTCATTTTTTCAAACTTGCTAACTGGTTAATTCAAATGTTACAAACTGGTTACAAATGTTAGACATTTCTTTCTACTCATTTCTACTTTAACCACAGCTGAACTCCTGACTCCTTTTCACAAGCAAAATGTCCAGAAAGGCTCTAAACCCATTTACAGTGGCAAATGACATATGGCTTATGTTTTCCTTTCCTCTGTTTGTTGCATTAAAATAATCATGTTTAGGATATAAAACTGATAAACTGATCATGAATTCAGGGGTAAACTAAATGTGCTCAAACAGTCCAGAAAGAAAAATTAGAACTGTATAATGTTCTAATACTATTATCAGAACTGTATAATGCAATCTAGAATATGCGACCTCTTTCACCTCTTGGTCAAATCTATTTTCATTTTATTCGTAAAAAGCCACAAATGTCATTATGGTGTTAGAATGATGTTATGTCTGGAACCATGGTTTTATTTTACATTTCATTTCATCATATGGTGAGCCAGTGTTGATGGACAGTGGTAATTAAATAAGAATAAAAAACAATATTCATACTAATCTGAACTGACATGCAATTATTCGCTTTGCCAGTTTTTACCTTTGTGGACTGCTGTGGAAATGACTACTTTCATCAGTGTCACTCCAGTTATATGAAAACAATAATTCAGCAGTTATTACTTGGCAGGATCGCAGGAGTTTATCAGGTTTTTTTTTGTTCTTTTGCATAAATTTCCCCTCACTGATCTTTATTCTGGATGGCGTTTACGTTCTGTCGAGGAGGAAAGGATCAAAGAAAGCACTGGGGTTTGATGTCTGTGTCTGGATCTTCCCTTTATTCCCTTGAAGAATATACAGACTGCACAGCCTCACTCTTTCATTACTGAGGGACTCCGAAGGCTTTATTCAAATGAGACAAAATGTAGGTCAGAGAAGAAGCCTGTTTTTTTGAGGAGTATGCTTATACAGCTTGATTAAACTTTAAAATGTAGCCCATATCCTTTCACTCTGCATCACAGGGCCATGGTAGAGTTCCAATTATTCTGAACATGACATGATTTAACCTCATTTTTCGAACCAATTTGTTTGCACTCATGTATTTTTCAGGATATTTAAATCTAAACCAAAAACTTAAAACAAGGTTAGCCTGTGAAGAACAAAGCTCCAGAGCCGAAGCTGAAACTTCGCCTTTAAAAAGATACACATTTTTTATTTATATATATTTTCATATACATATACATGTATTTTCATATGGTACCACTTTACAATAAGACCAGACTTATAAAGAGTATATAAATGGTTTACAATCAGGTTGGACGTCACTAGGATGGAAAGACAAGGGGGGCTTAGCCCCCAGGGTTGTAGAATGGAATTAGCGTGTATAGAGGGCTGAACACTTTTCACCAAACCTTTCCTTTCACTTAAGGAAACAAGTAAAGTTAAGC